>CABHPQ010160967.1:10482-42097 GCA_902168405.1 Peromyscus aztecus | reverse complement strand
AGAGAGAGAGAGAGAGAGAGAGAGAGAGAGAGAGAGAGAGAGAGAGAAGGAAGGAGAGAGATTCAAATCCTCAACATGGAGGGGGTTCTTTGAAAGATCATTAAGTCACAGGGGTAGGTAATTCATGAATGTGATTAGTGTCTTTATAAAAGTAGGTCTCCGAGGGCTCTTTTGCTCCTTATGCTGTGTGAAGGCACAGTGAAAAGATGGTTGTCTATGAGCAAGGATGTGTATCTTCACCATATATAAACTTTGCAGCATCTCCATCCTATACTTCTAGGTCCCAAAAGTGTTAGAAATAAAATGTGTTGTTCAAGCCACCCAGGGATGCCTTCTGTTACAGCAGGCTGAACTAAATTCTAAGTGATAAACTTAACAACAAGAATTACAGTGCATGCTCCTTAAGTACGTGCCTTTGAGTTGTTAAACATGCCAGGTCTTAACAGTCATAGATGAGAAAATGAGGCTCCTGAAGTACCTACTCAGATAGAAACTGCCACTTTGCCTTATTCTGAGTCTAATTCTGAGAACCTGTATTTGGTAGCACAGACTGCTTTGTGAAGACTGCTAACAGTAAACCTTGCATTTCCCCACAAGAAAGGAAAACCCTGTCTTCAGCCTGCACATGGGTCTCCTCCATGCAAGGGTAATAGCTGTTAGAGATATTATTTCAGTTTTTCTGCTCAGCCAACAGCTGGAGGTGGACACACATGGTTAGTTTGAAAGCAAACAGCAAGATCTCCATCCTCTGGCTCTAGAGAGTATGTATAATGCTAGGTGAGTTCAGTGACATCCCTTCAGGCTCATCCACCAGATGCAGTACAAGTTCTCTTGAGAATCTGCATTCAAAACAACATTTCGGTGAGGCCGGGCTCTTTTCAGATGCTATGTTCTCACAAACATTTCAAACCACATTGTGGTCTATAACAGGCAGTCTGCAATGGGGCTAGAGTTGCCATAGCTCTAGGCTACCATCCAATTCTGCTAACATCAGGAAGTGTCAGACAGGGGAGAAAGGAAGGCTGGAAGACCCTGGAGAGCTGATTCATCTCCAACTTGGGAACTTCTGTGGTTCAATGTCTCCCCAGAGTCATGTGTCAGAAATTAAATCCCCAAATTCTTATGTTGATAGAATTGAGAAGTGTAGCCTTTGGGAAATGATTAGGGACAGATACAGCCACAAAAATTCCTGAGGCCTCCAGGATGGTATTGGTGGCTTTATAAGAAGAGAGCTATCCAAGTTAGTATTGATACTTTCTTGCCATGTAATACCTTCTGTCTCATTTGACCCATCAAGAAGACTCTCTCCAGATGCAAGCAGATGCCAGCACAATGTTCTTGGAATTTTCAGCTGCCAGGACTATGGTGATATTTTATTTGTGCTGAAATGTGATTTTATTTGTATGTTAATAAATAAAGTTACCTGGGGGTCAGAGCTAATAGCAAGCCATAGCAGAAGTCTGGCAGTGATAGCATACGCCCTTAATCCCGATCACATGACAGGCAGATCTCTGTGTGTTCAAGGACACCACCAGCATGGAGACACACGCTTTTAATCTCAATACCAACCATAGAGACCTGGAGGTCTGTATAGACAGGCAGTGACGAGGAGGTCACGTGACTGGGTTTACAACCAATGAGAAGGCAGAACAGAAAGCCAATAAAAAGACAGACACACAGGAAGTAGGTCTCTTTCTCAGGGGAAGGACGGCAGCGGCAGCAAAGGGTAAGAAAGGGTTTTTAGTATCAGCTCTTAGCCGTTACATCTACACAGGACCATTAGCTAGTGCTTCATAGAGCGCCTGGTCTTGGGTCTTCTATTGTAACAATAGAAGATGGGGTAGGGTAGGTCTAATTCCACGAAAGCCCTTAGCATTCTTTCCCCCTCATGAGGCTCTCAACGACCACTTTCAACTGGAAATTTGGGGAATCTGGTGGAAGGGAAGTTTTTTGTTTTTTGTTTTTGTTTTTTTTTTTCAAGATAGTGAGGGTTAATGGTGTGTTATGGCTAGGTTTTTTTGTTTGTGTTGTTTGTTTTTGTCAGTTTACACAAGCTGGAATTATCTTGGAAGAGGAACATCAGTTAATAAAATGCCTTCATCAGACTGCGTGTAGGCATTTTATGGGACATATTCTTGATGAATAGCAGAGGGTGAGACCACTTGGGGCAGTGCCAGTCCTGGAAAAGTGATGAGCAAGTCATGAAGAGCAAGTGGGTAAGCAGTGTTCCTCCATAGTCTCTGCTTCAGCTTCCTGCCTCCAGATTCCTGCCTCGACTTCCCTTCATGACGGGTTGTTACCTGTAAGCTGAAATAAACCCTTTCTTCTCCAATTTGCTTTTGGTCATCATGTTGTCACAGCAAGAGAAAACAGACTAAGACCTGGTGACATTATTAAGAAGATGGGGGAGGGAGTAGAGATCTATTTGCAGATCTGTTTATAAGTGGCTACAGAGAAAACTGAACTTAGCAAAGTGTTAACACTGCTAGTCTGATCCACAGCCTCTAGTCTTGTCCAGTCCATAAAATGCATCACTCAAGATGACAGAATCAAGTGACTTGCTCATAAAAGTGCTTCCAACACCGAAGCACAGTCCACCACACTGTGAGCATGTCTGTCTTTGGACTTAAATGTTCCTCACGAGTTGAGTCATTGTTCATTGAAACCCAGTAGTTGCCTAGACAGCAGGTTCTCATCCAGCTTCTGGTTCTGTAACTTGGTGTGGTGACAGGTAATTGCAGTAGCATCCCTTCTAACTGAAAAATATAAAAAAATTTTAAAAGTGGATCAGGGGCTGGAGAAGTTGCTTGGTGGTGAAGAGCATGTAGTGCTTTTGCAGAGGAATGTCAGTTCTCAGCACCCATCAACCAGTTAACAACTGTCTGTAATTCCAGCTTCTAGAAGATCCAACACGTCTGGTCTCTCCTGGTACCTGCACTCCTGCACATATTCCCATACAGACACACATGTATATATACATGTATACACATAATTAAGTACTTAAAGGTGGATCATTTCATCTGTAATTGCAAACTTCTCTTTCCCTCTGAATCAACTCCAGATTTTCCAGACTACTGACTACCCCTTGGGAACAGGTGTCCTTCTTGCCACCTCTTCTTACAGGACCCCTCAGGGCCCTGACACAAGTCTGGCACATGGGAGATGCTGAGCCAACAACTTAAAAGGAAGGATGTAGAGTAGATTCTGAGGGGGAGCAAACTGGATGCTGGAACTGGAGTTCCCACACAGAAAGAAATACTCCAGTCTCTCTCAATACAGGGCTGAAGGTAATATCAACTGTGGGTCACTGAGTGCAGATATTGGCTTAATAAGGAGCCACTCTCAACTCTCATGGTATAGACTGATTGTTTCCCCCTAAAGTTCATGTGTTCAAGCCTTGACACCCAGTCTAATTGTCTTTGGAGATAGAACCTACAGTTAAATGAGATTATAAATGTGAGATCTTGATTCAATAGGATGATGCCCTTACAAGAAGGACCAGATGGTTCCTACTACCAACATCTTGCTCACAAGGACAGGCAACTGTCTGCAAACCCTATCAGAAACTGGACTGGCTGGTACCTTGATCTTGAACACCCCATCCTCTAGAACCATGAGAAGACAAATTTCTACAGTTTAAGTTATCCAGCCTATGACATTTTACAATGGCAGCTCAAGCTAACTAATATTGATTTTCAGATATGTGAAGCTTTCCTGTTCAGGGTCCTGATGGCCTTATCTTCCTGGTACCTTATCAAGTGTTCCACTTTCTATTGTACCTCCAGCAACTTGGTAGTTAGAGTTAGCAGCCTGACTACAATTCCTGTGGCCAGGGCTGTGTGTCTTATTTTGAATTCCCTGCAGAAACACATTATGTCTTAGCTACTTGTGCCTGGTGACATGGTAGTATTGGCCAAAGAGCTAGGGGCTGTTAGTCTACTCCATGTGATGATTAGCCTCCTGACAATGCATCATCTCTGTGTCCTAGAAGCCACTGGCCACTGTTGTTGCATTTATTTTTTTCATGGAAGATATAGTCTCTGTTCTAAATAGGCCTCAGATGAATGAGTCCATGATCTTTGATTCTGTCAACTCTCCCTTTCATGTAGCTGTCTGTGGATGTCATAGATACAAGAGGCAGCAGGAGATGGCCAAGCAGCAGAGTTTTCAATATATATTTCAATTATAAGGTACCAGGAAGGATGATATTCTTCTCAGCTGGCATATGTCCTGGAGAACCTGGGGTTGAGTTTGTATCCTAAGGCATGAGGTCCAGGGGCTCTTCTGCCACCACCAATTCATGTATACATTTCAGTGATATCATAGTGTTCTCTGTTCCACCTGGGTGCTACTTAAGAAGCCAAACCACATTGTTTGCATTGGATACTGTCACTTTTAACCCAAGAAGTTAGTGCAGTGTCAGATAAAGGGTCAATGTGACAACACAGAGACCAGTGCAATGTGAGACACAGGCCAATGTGATATCACAGAGGCCAGTTCAGTAGGAGACACAGGCCAATGCATGCCTCAGAAGCCAGTACAATGGAAGACATAGGTTAATGTGATGTCACAGAGGCCAATACAATGGGCTATACAGGCCAATGTGATGTCACGGAGGCCAGTACAATGGGCTACACAGGCCAATGTGATGTCACAGAGGTCAGTGCAATGGGGCACACAGCCAATGTAATGTCACAGAACCAAGTGCAATGGGAGACGCATGCTAATCTAATATCACAGAAGCCAGGGCAATGAAAAAAACTGGGTCAATGTGATATCACAGAGGCCAGTGCTGTAGGATGCACAGGCCAGAGCATGTCTCAGAGGCCAGTTCAATTTTCCAATGATCTTTCTCCAAACCAGATGGCTGGGTCATTCAACTCCCTGATCCTGTCAGATGGTTTATTTCGCTAAGTAGATGGACTCCTTTATATGTCCCCAAGCTGGACCATCTCAGTATAAAGGCACGGTCCAGACACAGTACCTTGTCACAAAGTCCAGATGCTAATGTTGTCCTTGTTCCATTTGTGTGGTCCTAGGTAGGAGGTGTGGGCTTTATCTTTTCCTTTGTCTCTCATCCATCTGACCCCATGGGTGGTGTATTAGACAAGTTAGCTTAGGTGACTGTCTGGTGAAAATGGAGCCTTCATAGTTTAGTGCAAGTTAAAAGTCAATGAGAAGAAACCAGAAGCAGAGACTAAACTGGAGCTCAAGTCAGTAGAAAACCAAGCTTAGGCTAGAGTGCAGCCTGGGAATATGTGGTGTGGCTGTGAGGATTTGGGAAGCAAGCAGGAGCATAGCTCACTAACTGCCCAGGAACAGGGAGGATCATGGTCATGTGGGGCTTCTCTGTGGACCTTGGAAGATGATGGCTGTATTGACAAAGACGATACTTGCTTCCTGGTTCCAAGAATCTTCAAACTGGGAATCCGGTCCTCGGCTAAGCCACTGATTGTTAAGTTACATAGACTTGAAGACTTTTGGGCCGATCTTATTCATGCAAGTAACTCAGGGTAAAGAAGGGGATGGGATAATTACAGAATGAGCTGGTGGGGGGGGGGTGCCATAGAGGAAGGGGTGTGTATATGTGTGCATGTATGTATACATGCATGTGATTGTGGTTTGTGCATGCTAATGTGTATGTGGGTACGGGTATGTTAAGCAGAAGTATGTGTTTATGTGTGTCTGGGGAATATGTAAGACTGCATGTGAGTGTATGATTGAGTGTTGTGTGTTAGGTAGAAGTGTCGATGTATGAGAGCCACATGAGTTTGTATGTGAGCGTGCATGGGAGTGTATGTCACTGTGTATGTCAGGTAGGCATATGTGTGTTGGGGGTGGTAAGCATGTAAATTCCATGTAGAGTGCCCAACAGCACTTATTTCAAGCAACAATCTTGACTGTCTCTAGAAATGAATATCTGGAACTAATACCCCTCTCAGTTCTTACTTCCAAGACAGATACCCTGTGGTTGAGTTCTGGTGCTCTGATCACACAGCTTTTCTCTGTTCTGTCTACTAGAGAAAGGCATCCTAGCATGTGCCTGATCCATAGGGATTTGCCTTGCAAGATGCACTATACTCTAGTCAATGATTCAAGGACTGAAGACGAAGAAGGTCTGCTTTCTCTACCCTGACTTTCTCCTACCCTCCTCGTTTTGCAGGTGTGGGGAAGGGTATCAGAGCTGTTTGGTGGGTAGTGGACTATTTCAGAAGACCAGAAACTGGCTATCAAAAATTTTCAAGGCAGACCACAAATCCTCAGAAGTTATTTTGCAAGGTTTAACAAATTCAAGTTGTGTCAAAAGCCGAGCTATACAATGGTGGAGGAGGGGCTGTTTGTATTCAACTATAAAGAGCTTTTGGTTCAAAGGAACAGGTGTATATGTAAGAGTTACACTAACCCTTTTAACTGCCATTTCCTGTGGACTCCTAAATGTACCTGTTCTTAGACTGGAAAGATGTGCATACTGATCTCAGGAAGAAAACACAACTTGATGCTATTCAGTGAAAGTTTATTGTGATAACTAAGAGATGGGAACATTTAAAAATATTGCATTAACATTGTTAATCATCTGGAAAATTTTCTAACTGTCCTATTATCTTTGTTCTGTTTTCTAGGTTTTTTGTTTCCATTTAATTTAAATTAATTTAATTTTTTTCTCTAGTTACCCAGTCTTTGGTCATAGTCTTTAAAGGGTATGTGTGAGCTGTGGAGACAGCTCAGTCAGTTAAATCCTTGTCCTGCAAGCAGGAGGGCCTAAATTCAATCTCCAGAACCCACATTTACCAAGCCAAAGCCAAGGAAAGAAAAACAAAGCCAAAAGTCAATCATGATGGATCACACTGGTAATCCCAGCACCAAAGAGATGAAGACAATGCCAGTCCTTGAGGCTCACTGGCTAGTCAGCATAGCCTATTCCGAGGGTTTCGGGCCACTGAGAATCTACACACAAAGTAGACACCCAAGCTGTCTTCTTCCCTTCACGTTCACGTGCGTTTATGCTTGTGCACACAAATGTGCATCTGTGTGTGTGCATGCCAACACATACACATGTACACATACACATTCATGCACACACACAAAGAGAGAGAGAGAGAGAGAGAGAGAGAGAGAGAGAGAGAGAGAGAGAAAGAGAGAGAGAGCAGTGTTTGTTCTTTCAAATGCAGTTTGAGGGGAACAGCTCAATCCCCGTGGGCTGCCTTCACTTCTCTAAGTCATTAGAGAAACCCTGGCAGGGGCTGATGTAATCCCCACAGTCTTGACCCTGAGATTGGTCTTCCTGTCTCAGTTTGCAGACTTGTGTCAGTCTATCTGCAGCAGCAGTTTTTGACAGCTTGGCAAAGCATGGGCAGGGCACCAGGAGGGCCACTACTTGGTAACCACTTCTTTCTACAGAATACCGATGTCTTTATGAACATTTCCTCAGCTCCACAGTTATGTTTATGCAGCAGGATATGAACATGTAATCCCTGGGATCCATTTCAGCTGTGAAGTTTCCAGAACATCCCATTAGTACTTACTGGGTTCTTAGATCTTATGCGCTCTCCCTCCAATGCCAACACCAGGTGTTTCAATGATAGAAAGACTACTCCAGCAGTGAGGGTCCTGGGGTTGAGACCAGTGATCTTATAGTGATTATTTTGTGCAAGGATTTTGGTTATTCTGTGCATGGGCTGGGGTCTTTGAAATTTATCCCAAGGTCCCTGGTTTTCTCTAAGTTTTTAACTACAAGTCCTTTTGTTCCTGATTCCATGTAGAATTAGACATGTGGAAGGGATTCACAATGTTTCCTTCATCCACATCCATTATGAATGAAGATCAGTAGGTGTGGAATTCACAATATTTCCTTCATCCACATCTTTTATGAATGAAGATCAGTAGGTATGGGATTCACAACATATCCTTCATTCACATCCCTAATGAATGAGAATCAGTAGGTGTAGCCAACTGGAGACGAAGGCACACACCCAACTTCTCCTTTTCTGCTATTTGTTGGTCTCAGTGTATAGAAAAAAAACCTGTGGTTTTCAAATCCCCTGTCTTATGTATTTTCCTCATGTGTCACTTTTAGCAGACTTAAATTGTCCTACCCATTTCCTAAAGTGAATGAACTGACCTGTCCTCACACAGCCATGCTGGAGCATCGACAGTCACTCCCTTGGGAATTCCCCACTGGAGACATCTGATGCCTCCCAACCCCTGCTGTAAACTCTGTGGAGTGAGGGTGGCTCTAAGTTCTTCAATTCCCTACCATTGCTTCTGAGTACCTGGCGTATCCCTTGGTAGCTGCAGCCCCTCAATAAACATCCCAGAATAACTCCCATTGCTTCTGCTTCTCAAGAGCCTTTCCTAATCTTCCTAGAACATCTCCAACTCTCAGGAACAAAGAAGGTATCAATACATTTGTTTCCACCAAGTAAGCCTTCCTGTCTTTCTCATCAACTTCTGTGTTATCTTCTACATCCAGCGTGAGCACAGAGCTCGCCGGCGGCTCTAGGCTGAGCACATTGCACCTGTTCCTTCTGAGACCGGTTAAGACCACTGCCTCAAGTCATTCAAAGTTCCCTCTGA
Source organism: Peromyscus aztecus (assembly GCA_902168405.1). Lineage (NCBI taxonomy): Eukaryota > Metazoa > Chordata > Mammalia > Rodentia > Cricetidae > Peromyscus > Peromyscus aztecus. The sequence continues at coordinate 33,523 of CABHPQ010160967.1, read as the reverse complement.
ATGAAATAATATGTGTAGCCCACGTGACCCTTGCCTGCATGCAACTGGTCATCTGGAGTTGTCTTGGGCTGACCATGTCATGTGACATTACCTATCTTCAAAATGCATTCTTGTGCTCGTAGTTTTGTTTTTCAGAGTTTGTAACCTTGACATTGCTCTTCTGGGACATTCCCGTAAAACTGAGCTGGGATGCATTTTAGAGGACATGTTCCTCTTGGAGAGCTCAGCAGCTGTCTTGCAGGAAAGAATCAGCTCCTATGGGGAAGTAGAGTGCCAGCCCAAAGGGCAGCAAAAAGGAGGGTATAACAGCCGGTATAGCTGTAAGAGAGGTGTGGGGGGGGGAGTTAATACCAAGATTCACCTTTTCCATACACTCTGAAGCACATCAGCTTGTGAGTCAGGCAGAGATGGCTCCTTTGAGAGATGTCTTTAACAGTGGGCTGTGGGACCAGCCTTATCACCAGAGAACACCACAAGTGTTTTCTCTCCTTCCTGCAACTCAGCAGACAGCTGGGTCTCTTAACCCATCTCTTTTCCACTGAGTCTCCTTCTTCAGAAGTGAACACTTTTCTGTAATTTGAAGTGAGGTCACAGAACTAGCTCCTCGAAGACACTACAACCAAAAATTTGTCTCCAGACAACTCTGTGGATTCCTGGTCCCGGAACTATTTCAGAAACAAGTCAGTTCTTGCTAAAGGGAACACCTGTGCTCGCTCTCAGGCAAATGAAGCCACAAAGCGCTGGATCCCATGTTTGAAAATAACCAGTCTCCCCACCAAAGTAACAGAAGCAGGAGGCCCTGGATGAGAAGATAAGGTGTATTTTTGGTGGTTGGTGGTGTGTTTGGTGGTGGAGTGAGAAATGTTCCCCATAGGTGCAGGTATGTGAACATTTGGTTCGCAGTTGGTGGCACTTTGGGGAGATGTTTAGGAGGTGCGACCTTGCTGGAGGAGGTACGTCACCGGGAATGGGCTTTGAGAGGTTAAAGCCTTACAACATTTCCAGATGTCCCTCTCTGCTTCATGCTTACAGTTAAAGACGTAAGCTCTCAGCTTCCGGTTCCTGCCGCCGCCGTGCCTGCCACCGATTGCCATGCCTCTGCCCTGCTATAGTGGATTCCTATTTCTCTGTAGGACAAAATAAACTCTTCTATAAGTTATTTCCGGTCATGTGTTGTATCACAGCCACAGAAAAGTAACTAATAAATCACGAAATAGTGGTGCCTATGAGTAGTGCCCTAGGCTTCCCCTGCACCTCACTGGCCTTGTCCCTAGTCCCAGCCTCCAACTCTATGATTGTCCCCCATGCCTGTGTGAGCCTCAAACCCTCTTTCCTAGAGTTCAGCCACAGCTGAGTTCATCTACGATCATTTCTATCAAAGTATTTTTTCAGACCTTGATTTTGGACTTTTTAGTCAATAGACTTTTTTTTTTTTTTTTGGGAGACTTTTTTTATTTTATTATACATATCCACATGGTGGTATGTGCATGTAAGTGCAGATGCCTGCAGAAGCCCAGAGACAATGTGAGGTGCCCTGGAGCTAGAGTTACAGCAGGTGTGAGCCACTAGATGTGGGTGCTAGAAGCTGAATTCAGGTCCTTCTCCAAAGCAGTACAGGCCCTTAACCATTGAGCCATCTCTCTAGCCTTACAAAATACTTTTTTAACCTGCTAGACCATATAGGGGGTCATTGAATTCCTCTGTCTCTCCCTTTTCCTGTCCTTTTGGACAATTTGGTTTAAAAGAAGAAGGAGGAGGAGAAGGAGAAGAAGAGGAAGAGGAGGAAGGAAGAGGAGGAGAAGGGAAAGGGGTGAAGAGAAGGGGGCTGGAAGCAGGAAAGTAAGCGGCTCCCAGGACTGTGTGTGGAGCATGGTGGGAGCTGAGGTGTTTGGTAATTTAAGCTCTGGAAACTAACAAAACAGCCTGGGCAGCTCTTGCCTCCTCAGTAGTGGGAACTGAGACGACATTGCTGGCCAAAGATGAGGCCTATGGGGAGCTCGGAACTTCGGGCCACTAAGCAACGGGAGCTGCTGAGGCTGATTGGATGTGGGGTCTTGCCATGGTCATCTTTTAGTCTGTTCTACTGTGGACTCATTCTGCCATCACAGAGTGGGGGAAGCCTGTCACAAGTCTTGGGGCCAGGACTTCTTTTCCAGAGTCCCATCTGAATGCTCTCCAGTCTCCCTGACAGGAGTACCTTTCTCACCAGCAAACCTGGGTGGCTACGGCAGACATGCGCCCTTGTGTTTCCAAAGGAAAAGCAAGTGAGTTGAGCAGAAATTTGACCTGGTAGGATTTCAGGTTAGAAGAGGTGGGTGTGGGTGTTGGAGCTGTTTATCTTAGGGGAAAAAAAATGGCAGGAGGCTGTGGGTGGGACATTCTTAGTGACTGGATGAGTCTCATCCCCTGAAGGGCAACATCAAGCCTGAAGAACCAGATATGTATGACCTTGTGCAGATAGTGCTCGGTGGCCAGGTGGTGAGGTAGAAAACCATGAAGGACAACACCCAAACTCCAGCAAGCCCGCTCCTGAGCCTTCTGTGCTGAGCCACAAGCAGACCTCATATTGGTCCCCACCTCTCCCAGTTCCCACCTGTATGGATAGCAGTGATGTATGAGTTAGAGAAGTTTTCTGAGCAGGGTGGGCCACAGGAAAAATCATGCACTGTCCTCACTGGGCCACATGGGCTTGGACGAGAGGCAGGGAAGCCTTCAAGTAAACATGTGAAGAGTGGAAAAGGGGAGTTTATTGCACTCAAACCCACACAGGTCTTAAGCCTGAGTCTGTCCAGTTTGAAGGCATGTGAGAACACGCCTCTACCTCATGGAAAGGAGTTAAATTACTTTCTGTTTGGAAAAAAAAAAAAGTGTAATACTTACAAATTACTCCCGTAAGCTATTGTTTATTCTCCAATGTGAATGAGACAAGGGGAATTGGCTGAGCAGCAAGGACAGACAGACACACTCCAGCTCCAACCCTAAGAGTGACGGCTTGTGTTCACTTCTCTCTCTGTAACAGGATCCCTGAGATAGATAGGCAAATTAAAAGGCAACAGATTGATTTTGCCTGAGGTTTGGGAGGTCGTACATGGTTGGTGGGTGTTACTGCTTTCGGAACCCTAATGAGTCAAGACATCAGGGAAGGAATGAATGGCAGAGGGAAGAAGCTAGACAGATCCCCAACAGGCAGACAGATGGGGGAAGGGGGCCATCTCTAAATGGTAGAGATAGCAAACACACAGCCTGACTGGTCTACGGGGACTATTTCTCTCCCTGAGCCTTTGCTCTTTGTAAAGTTTATTACCTGTTGCCGCCTGCTGTATCTGAGATTTCTCCTGCCCTTTAATTCTTTAATTGGCATAGAAAAGAAACCCTATCAAGACCCCCTAGACGATAACAGACACCTCTCACCTAATGGTGGTCAGAGAGTAAAGAAACACAGGAAGGGGGTGTGGTCCCGAAGAGGGCTTGCTTCCCACAGCCCAGTTTCCTCCCTTTCTTCTCTTCAGGGTTTGGAGACCTGGCCTGGTTAGACAGCTAAGCTGGGCTGGAGCTCTCGGGAGTCCTCCTGCTTGATGCTAAGACTATAGCACACCTGGCTAGTCCCTACCGCGTCCAAATACTGCCGTGGGCTGGGGACCAAGCTCTCACACTGGGCCTTTGGAAGATGTTCCAGACATAAACTGTAGCAACATGTAGGCAGGCTGGGAGAAGACAAGCAGGTTTGGGGGCTCCTGAGAAGACGGGGGTCATAAGGCAGTTTTTCAGAAGTAAAAATCTGAACACATTATGAAAAGCTTGCTGGATTTCACCGTAAGAGTTTCACAATAATTTTCTCCTCTGTTGGGGACGGGGGTGGGGGGGATAGGGAAGTAATCCAAACATATTCACCTAGCACGGCAAACCTATATTGGGGCTCAGAAAATGACCCCCAAAATGTGGCACTTTTGACCTGCTAAGTTATTTGGTCTGAAACCAGCAGTCTCAGAGACAAGGTCTCTCACTTCTCTCTTTCCCTTGTTGAAGCTCAGGGAAGGATGGATGTTCAATGAATTCCTCTAACTTCCTCAAGTCCAGAGCCTTCAGAGAATTAACTTTTAGGAAAGGTCAGAACTGACCCAGAACCCAGATGAACTTTGCTCCAGATCCTTGTAGTTCTTTGGGCCCATTCATCTCTAAAACAATCCTTTACAGTTCCTCCAGACTGAAATCCTTTGTCAAACCTTATTTCAATCTGAGCCCTTAGGTAAGGCCCTTGACGTTTCTAGCATGTTCTCTTTTGGGACCACCAGATCCCACAGCAGTGAGGCAGATAAATGTTTCTGCAGTGTAAGGCATGCCTCTCAGAGTGGCTTTTGAAGATAACAGGCGGGAAAGACCGCCCTCCAACGGGGTCTCTAGAGTCCCCTGAAGTGCGTCTTGCTTTTCGTGTGGGTGTTTCTAAGTCGTCTTTGGGGCAGAGTCCAAGAGGCTGGTGGTATAAGCAAACTCCAAGCACACAGAATTGGTCCAAAGCACACTTCCTTCCTCATTGCAGGAATTCTCAGAGTGTTTAGTCATTAGCAAACGTCAGGACTCCCTGAGAACAAACCATTGTATGTGACCATGATGGTTGACATCGGTCGTCATCTTGACAGTATTTAGAAATCTGGTGCCGTCTGTAAGGAATTGTCTAGATTTATGTTCACTGAGGTGGGACACCCAATTTAAATATGGGTGGCACGGTTCCACAGGCAAGGGAGCCAGACTGACTGAAAAGAGGAACAGGAGTTGAAAGCCAGCGTTCATCACTCGGTGTTTCCTGGCTGTGGGCACAATGCCACCCATCTCCTGCTCAGACTGCCATACCTTCCCTGCCAGGGTAGGCTCTGTCCCCTTGAACTGGAAGCAAAAATAAAGCTGAAGTTAGTTTTCGTCAAGCATTTTGTCACAATACCAAGTAACGTATGCAGTAACATCCCAAATGGTTGAGGACAAATCCCTCTGCTTTTTCACTATCCACTGAAGATCCGTTGAGGAGGGTTGTGTGGGCTCTGATTTCTGCCTTTCTAACAGGGGCCTCTTCCAGCCTACACCCCGGCTTCTCCCACTCTGAAAGAAATACTCAAATGTCTAAGGAGCACCAGAGCTGGACCCTCTGAGAAAGAGCAGTCGCTTCCATTTTCTGACATTGTCCCCAGAATTTGGCTGATGATACTGGACATAACAATGACGTTCTTTCCTCCGAACCACAGAAAAATGTAACCGCCCTCTGACTTGTATGATTATAGGCAACATGGAAATAATGCATATATGTGTATGTGTGTACATATATATCTGTGTGTGTGTGTGTGTGTGTGTATTTAATTTTATACAATTTAAGTGCTGGGGGTAATGGAGAGAACATCATAGCAATACCTAGTTCACTTAACTCTGGAGGAAACTATATAACCAATTTCTAACAGATGGTTTTAAGATTGTAAAGTGTTACATTTAAGAACCTTACTCAATAATCACTGGAATTATTTCATGTCCAGGCTCCAGTCATCCCAGGGCGTGGTGGTATAGGAAGGCCAGTCTTCAGCCTGGTTACAGAAAGCTGCTAGCCAATGAGAGCTGAGCCTGGCTGGAAGGGAGCCAAGATGCTCATTTGTCTCTATCCATCTTGCCGGCAGGGCTGCTAGCCTGTCCCATCGCCTGCCCTCCCTCCGCCCCAATCCCTTACAACTCTGAGGTGTCTCCCAGACCCTCAGTTCAGAGAGCAGCCCAGCTGACCACTCTACACAGCCGTCAGCTTCAGCGTCCCATGTCTGGCACACTCTTTAAAATGAAAGAATGACAAAATCAAATGTCACCTGTATGAGGAAGAGGTGCCTTCTTCCTCTTGCCTTTTGGTCCCTCTGGTTTTGTAATGAATGAACAATCGTTTATGAAACACCATGGTCACACTATGCCAGGCATGGGGCTCTCTCCGAGCCACAAGGTGTGCCTCTACTGAGTCTACATACCCAATACCCTCCTTACCTGAGGTTTCTGTTATGTTTGGTCAACAAAAACCAGAAAACATGTAATGGAAAGTTCCAGAAATAAGAGTCATAAGTTTTTCATGGCACACTGTTCTGAATAGTGTAATAAAATCTCAACCTGCCCTACTGTGTCCTTTCTGGGCCATGAATCATCCCATTATTCAGTGTATCCACATTGTATTGTTTGTACATATGAAGGAAATTATGTCTATTTATCAGTAGTGAGAGACAGTGTGGGTATATTGGACTGTCTGTAGTTTCAGGCATTCACTGAGAATATACAAAGTATTTCTTAGGACTAGGGAGTAAGGAACTGTGAAAAGAAGTCAGTGGATCTGGGTTTTCACGGCCAGCTCGGCAGTCATTTGGTCGAGTTCTTTCTCCCTCTTCATCACCATCATGACAAGTAAATTAACCCTTGACCTGTCTTGGAGAGGACTTCTGCACAACGCTTCCCTTTGAACTGTGAAGATTACAGCACCCTTGCCTTACAGAGGACCTGCCTACCCACCCTCTTCCAGCTACCATGGCATGCCCTCTGTGTCCAGTCCCAGAGCAGAGCCATGTCAGGACTTGGCGTCTGCAGGTTCGAACAGGACCAGTCTGGCAAAGGCCTGCAGACACCTGGTTTCAGCTGACAATCTCATATCACACAGGTCAGGAAACAAAAGAGTAATTCAGCTCTGGGGAAAGCATGCCAGACTTCCACACAGCAGTTTCCTTCTTGAAATCACTTTTTTTTTCCATCACAGAAAAGAACTCAAAGGAAAATGAATAATCGCTAGGCTATTCAGAGCCATTGGTCCCCTACAGACAGGGCTGTTCCTGCATGAATCCATTAATTTTCATTTCCAGAGTCTTCAGATGTAAAACAAATGTTTGATGTAATCTGCACCACTGCTCTGTGCTAATTAACCACCGCCTACCACCTAATGGGAAGCACTTCATCGATCAGTAATAAATTTGGTCCTTAGGAGATTGCCTTTATATTTGTTTGACTCATGGGAAAATGGCTGTAAGTATTTTGTGAAGGTTCTTGGCTGCTGTTCTCCCCTGACTATAATAATAGCAACTACTATTCCTGTTTCGCCTTCCTGTAATTCTCCCTGGACAGAATTGAAGGGGAAGGGGAGGTAGGCGATCTGATATTACTGATAAAATACATTCAAGTCCAGGAACACTTCCTCACCATCCTGACCATAATTTATGAAGTGTCCTGTGCGTTCTAGGAGCTAGTGCAATGATGAAGATGTGAGTCCTCCTGCAATTCAAAGAATGCCTTATATCATCCACTTTCCTTCTTCTGTAAGATAAGGAGGTTGAGTTCCTGCCAGACCTCATAATGTGGACTCCACTGCTCATACACAGCAAATGGGAGGCCTTGATAAATTTCTAGCCACCATTTCCCGATTGCTTGATTGTTGAGGCTGCTGGACTGTCATAAGTAGATAGGGCCTTTCTGGGGGCCCAGAGTGAGCCTGGGCTGAGGCAGGAACACACAGGCTGCCGGTGTTTTGTCACTCTGGTGGTTAAGCCTAACTTGCCCTGCTGCACCTGGATGGCAACACTCCTTCCTGAGTTTTCCGACACATGGTCCTCATGTTGCTTTCCCTTGGGGGTTCAGTTGCAGAGAAAAGAATCCACTTGAGCTGGTTTAAGTTGAGAGGATTTATCATTGCTTGCTAAATGGCATATGAAGTCCTCAGTAAAGCTGAAAGAACATATTGTACATCACCTAGCAGAACCTGTTTCCAGCAAGGATGCTGGCTGAGAAACCTGCCAACATCTTGTTCTCTCGGTCTCAGATCCACCCCCTCTGTTCTTATCTTGGGAGCAGACACTGCAGGGTGTGCCGTTCTGATCATTTGGCTGGTTCCAAATGAAATGTCCCTATGTGCATCAGGAGGTAGGTGTATTGTTGATGAGGTCAAGAACTCTAATTTCAGGAGACTTGAAGAAATAAGTTCCTCACCTACTTACCTCTGTAGACTAGAAGATTCGAGGCATGAATTGATAGATGGTGAGTGGCAGTTGTGCACATTGTCAGTTTCTCCAACAGCCTATAACTGTGTTTATATTCATATTTTTAAAAGCTATCTGTACGGTAAGTTTACCGCTAGGGGACACTGGGGACCTACTTCTATTGGCTAGAGACCAGGTAGAAACCATTACGCATTAGCTAATTCTAGTTTCAACAACTTTTGTTTTTGTTTTTGTTTTTTGTTGTTTTTTTTTTTCCAGAACAAGGTTTCTCTGTGTAGCTTTGCACCTTTCCTGGAACTCACTCTGTAGCCCAGGCTGGCCTTGAACTCACAGAGATCCGCCTGCCTCTGCCTCCCTCCCAAGTGCTAGGATTAAAGGCATGTACCACCACTGCTCAGCTTCAACAACTCTTTTTATCAGACATGCATCTTTGCACCGTTCTCAAATTCTGTGAAGTGCCTTTTTTCTCTCCAGCACCCCTCTGCAATGCTTACCAAGGGGAACTCCACCCTACAGTCAAAATGGTGTTCCGGTACTTAGCAGTTCCCTGAGCTGAGTCACCCAATCTCCTCGGCAGTCTGGGTAGGATGGTCACATGACTGAGTGTGGCTCTCTTGGTGCATGAAGCTGGAGAAAGCACCTTAGCGGCACTCAGAAGCCAGTAGTTCGGGTGTACAGACAGAGACATGGACGGTGGGAGTAAAGAATGAGGTTAAAGACTCAACAGGGGTGGTGGTGGCGCACGCCTTTAATCCCAGCACTCGGGAGGCAGAGCCAGGCAGATCTCTGTGAGTTTGAGGCCAGCCTGGTCTACAGAGTGAGATCTGGGACAGGCACCAAAACTACACAGAGAACCCCTGTCTCAAAAAAAAAAAAAAAAAAAGACTCAACAGAAGGGATGCCATAAAATGGCAAAAGCACTTCAATGTCGCTTTAATGCCATCTGTCCCTCCTCTATCCCAGCCACACACCTGTCTTTGGGCTCCATATTTCAGTGCCCTTGTAATATCCTCCTTCTCTTCTGCTTGAGTTATCTCCTGCCTTCTGAAGCAGGGAGCTCAAAATAGTATTTACTGAATGTGTTGAGTGTAATTCTTCTATGTTCATCCTCTTTTCTGGACCATCCTCAGCTTAGAGACCCATACTTGTTCCTGACTTACACACACACACACACTGTTAGAGTCCTGAGGCAGCTTAAAGAGACAGAAGGTTAAAACGTGACCTGTCTGACCTTGGCAGATGGGGCTGTTTATTTCAAACATCCAGAGGCAGACACAGAGGGAAAGAAGTATCTATGAAAGGTGGAGGGGTTACTTGGAGTTCATATAGGTGGTTTGGGGAGTGGACACTAAATGCATTTGCTGGGGCTATATGCAAGCCCAGTTTCTTTCTAGACAAGGCTGCTTTATCTTTAGAAACTGTCTTGCCCAGGCTATCAGGATATATGCTAGATAATGGGTGACTGAGTTTTACAATGGCAGTGATGGGGAAGGGTCTGGAGTTTCAACAATAAGGACTTGGTCAGAGTCTGGCAGAGTTTGTTCAAGATCTATTCTAACACAGAGATGGGTGGAGACAGAGATAGAGAGACACATAGGGAGAGAGAGAGACTTCTCTGGCTTTAATGTTGTGTTCTCTTTGCTGTGGAATAATCCTGTATATTGTGAATATATATTACTCTCATTGGTTAATAAAGGAGCTGATTGGCCCATATCAAGGCAGGATAAAGTTAGGCAAGACAATCAAAACTGAGGATACTGGGATAAAGACGGGCAGAATGAGAGAGATGTCAGCCATCTGCTAAGGAAGGAGGACATGTAGGAAATGAGGTAACAAGCCATGAGCCACGTGGCAAAGCATAGATAAGAAATATGGGTTAATTTAAATGTAAGAATTAGGTAGTACCAAGCCTGACCTATCAGCCGACCATTTATATTAAGTCTCCAAGTCAGTTATTTGTGAAGCGGCTGCCGGTTATTTGGGAGCAGGCAGTTGGGACAAGAAAATTGTGCCTACATCCCTTTGCTGCTACAACTTGGTAGACCCATCTATACTTCCATCTTCAGTTTTGATCTTCATTGTCTCTTACCAAGAATCCAATCAGGGTGCAGGAGAGATGGCTCAGAGGCTAAAAGCACTGGCTACTCTTCCAGAGGACTTACATGGCAGCTCACAACCATCTGTAACTGTTGCTCCAGGGGATCCAATGCCCTCTTCTGGCCTTTATGGGCACCAGGCACACATGTGGTATACAGATATACATGTAGGAAACACACACACACACACACAATCCAATTGGGGTTCTCAGTCATTTACTCTTTCTCCTCTCCCCACTCTTGCTGTGGTTCACTCTCAAGAGTGTTGGAGCCCACTGATGGGTTCCTCCACTGAACTGCCATTCTCATCTGTCTCCTGGATACTCAGAGAGGGTGGCTTCTCTTCCACTTCATGGGTTGTCCTTCCTGGCCTCCCATTTGCTTCATCAGAGCCCTCACATCTTCATACTTCTGTTGCTCCTTGACCCAGTTGCTTCCATTCTATCCATTTCCTTTTACCTGTTCTTATCATCGGAAGTAACACTTCCCATAGACTGGCTCTGGTTATTTGAGGGTACTGGTGAGAACACCAAGCCACCCCCCAATACTTTCCAACCAGCCACCTAAATGGCAAAGTTTTGCAAATGAGTTTATTCATCAGGAAGCAAACTGTGGGAAGGTGGGGGCAGGCTGACCCCAATCAGCCCCCTCAAGGTGGAGTTCAGAGGTATTTCTATGCTAAAGGAACTAGGTAGATGGAGGGATTGGGGAAGTGGGTGGAAGTAAAGGAAGGTGCCATAATCCATAGCCTGCGCACTGGTAATCAAACTTCGTGGCTTTTCATAGGACACATGCCGACAAAACAGAGCTGTTAACCTTCTCTGTGCATGGAGATTGTCTGGGCCCTATGACATCAAAATGTTGCCCACAAACACTTGCAGAGAGGTTCAAGTGAAGAGTCAGGGACTTCCTTCTATTTAAACTGTAGGAAGCTATCTCCAAATCCCTAAAATAAGTGTGAAAACAATACCAACAATTCAACAGGCAGTGGGGGCATTTTCTACACTATGGCAGGCAAGAGTCTTGTCTTAGTCAGGGTTTTTCATTGCTGTGAAGAGACACCATGACCACGGCAAACTCTTCTAAAGAAACATTTATTTGGAGGGGCTCGCTTACAGTTTCAGAGGTTCAGTCCATCATCATCCATCATGGCGGGGAACATGGCGGCGTGCAGGCAGATGTGGTGCTGGAGCTGAGAGTCCTACATCTTGAGGCAACAGGAAGTCATTGGACTGTCACACTTGAGAAAAGAAACCTCAGAGCCCACCTCCACGGTGACACACTTCCTCCAACAAGGCCACACCCCCTAATAGTGCCACTCCCTTTAGGGGCCATTTTCTTTTTTCTTTTTCTTTCTTTTTTTTTTTTTTTTTTGCTTAACAAATTATTATTTTATTATTTATGTTTTGGGGGAATGCTGGGGATAAGGCAAATGCTCTACCACAAAATACACCCAAAAGAGACAAAATAATTTTTGGAGGTGATAGATACATGCAATGTTGTGGTGATGGTGACATTTTCTTTCAAACCACCACAGGTCTGTTACTTTACTGTTCAGTGACCTGGCTTCTAACACCAGTGATGAACTCTAGTGATTGAAAGCAAATGACGTCAATGGATTTACTCAGGGCTTCCCTGTGTTTCAAAGGACAGAATGTGCTCTGTCTAGTTTCTGAACTTTAACTATGAAGAGTGACTGACTCAAACCTCCTGAGTCAGACCAGGACAAAGCAACCAAGGCTCCACTTAGTTGTAAGCATGGTTTAAACCTGTGGGGTTTGAAACATTATTAAAGTCTCCTCAGGTCGCTCTTATTATTATGAGAGAATCTATAGGTTTATATCAAGAGTACTCTTCCTAATGCCCATTTTCCTATAAAGAAGCAGAGACACTGGGGATGGGGCAATTTGACTCCCTAATTGGCAGCTTTGGGACTCTGCCTTCAGCAAAAGGACTTCCAGTCTAACAGCCAGGCAGACCACCCTCATATCTGCTCCAGCCGTTTTGAGAGATGCCCAGGACACAAAAGACTCTCTGGCTCCTGAAGGCAAGGCCTTTACTAGGGTTGTTGGAACAATTGGTTTCGGACATTTTGCAATTACAAACACGGCCAGAGGGGGAGCACTTTCCCCAGCAGAGTGGTTGAGCAGATCAGTTCAGAAGCCCTTTCTCCAGCTGTATAAACAGGTTGCTTAGACTCACTGAGAGAGTGTCCTATTTCCCCTGGTGTGACAATTCCAGGTCCAACAAAGGTTTCTCTCAGTTGCCTTCCTTTTCCTGACCTACTTTCAGTAGCATAGGCTGATCTAGAAACAAAGAAAAGTGACAGAAAACAGTTATGGGTAGCTGGGCAGGCCTTGAACAGGGGCACCAGCCCTCAGTGGCTAGGTTTCATAGGCCGCACATAAACCTGGTTGTGGTCGCTATGAGGACCACTGAAGGCTTGAGAGCTGAAGCTAGCACCCATCTCCCCTGGTAACTTGGTCAGGTGAGAAGCAAACCTGATTTCTCTAGGACGGTGCACTGCCCGAAGCTGGATGGCTGTGAATCTGCAAAGCACCTGGGAAACGCTGCCCTGCACTGCATGTGCCTTGAGAACCCATCAGAGCCAAACACTGCCCCTGAGTTCATACCACTTCTGCTGGTCCTGGATCTTGGGCCTCCTAAACAATCCATTGTGTGTTCTTCTTTTTTTTTTAATTACCATTTTATGTGTACAGGTGTTCTGTCTACATGTATATTTACATAAATACATATGCATACTAGGTGCTTGAGGAGGCCAGAAGAGGACATCTGACCCCTTAGAACTGGAGTTAGAGATCATCGTGAGCTACTTTATGAGTTCTGGAAATACAGTCAGTGTTCTTGATGGCTGAGACATCTCTCCAGAACCCTCTTGTGTCTTCTTGAGCCATGGAATTTCCATCACAAAGGCTTTCACCACAACTTGACAGATGAACAGGTCCCATAGCCTCGCTGGTAGTCTCAGTGGCCGACATCCAATTTCTAACATCTGGTACCCAGCTCCCATGCATGGGGGTAACTTCACTGGCAACTGTTGATTACTGAGGGAGTACTGTGGAGGCCTTGTGTGGCCACCTGTAACCTCCACTGTCCACTAGCTGTCCCCTTACAGTTGAATATGCCTGGAGATGCTAGTGCAGCACCACAGCCTTTGACGGCCTACGATCCTGCCTGATAACCCCATTCTTCACAATCCCACCCTCCCCCAGTGGGAGGGGGTTCCTGTGCCTGAATGATCCTAGCCATGCCTGGTGCCCAGCTTCTGCAGGGCCCTCCGGGTACTCTAACTTCCAAAGGCAGTCTCGACAGATGGATACCCACCACTGCGCTGGCAGAATCCACCGATGCTGAAAGAGCAGCTAAGTATTTTGAGAGTGGCTGGGGCAGGGAGAAGGGGAGAAGAAGCAGAGATGACAATGGAGTGGAGAGCTGAGGAAGGTGGATGTTAGGGAAGGGACCCTGCTAGCCCCTGGTCACCAGAGGAGCTCCAGACAGCTGCTAAGTCTTCAGGGATGGGAGACTTAGATCCCATGGGGACTCCAACACTTGTAGGGCTGTGGGACTTTACAGGGATCGTCCTGTTTAAAGAATGCTTTCTATTTCTGCTGTTGTCACTGCTCAATGCTGGTAAGCACTTGAAAGCTCCTAGCAGCTGGCATTTGAAGCTCCTTGTCCACCCATGATTTCTAACTAGTTAAATCACAGACCCCTTGGACAGATGGTTGGTGATGCTCCTACAGACGGAAAAAGTGGATTTCATGATAGGGGCTGTTTATCTTGGGAGAGTGAGAGGACCCTAGGGATCCCCAGCAGCAGAAGCAGTTCTTGTCATTCGGCGGGGAGGGGCACCTCTCAAGGGTCCCTAGGCCTGATAATGCCACTTGTTTATCAGAAGATGCAACTATCTACAGAGAAAATCTGAAATTTAGAAAATCTGAATAATTCTAGAAATTATTAGAATTGACGAGTTTAATGGGAATGATTGCAAACAGGTCTTGCTAAAAATCTCTCAACTCAAAATTTTAAAATAAGGACTCTGGATTACAGTAATGGTTTTTTCCTGTAATATGTGGAGCTGAAAACGTGGTAGTTACTGATATCTCAAGGGCAAATGAGCTCATTTTTTGCATGCATTACCCTTTGAGATGATATAGTCACAGCTTCAGAAACAGAGTGCAATAGGCCAGTTGTCTCAGTGAAATCTGACTTAGCTCGGCTACAATTGCATTTTACACAGAGAAGAAGAACATTGCCTGATCCCAGCAAACTTCCAGGTCAGGAGTCTTGAAAGGGATTTTCTGATTCAAAAATTAGCATTTGGTTATTGGTTATTTGACACCTCGTGTTCAGGAAGTTTGTCTGCTTCTGCCAAGGGCTGTGTGTAGCAGCCAGTCCTCTAAATTCAATTTCCACTAGAAGCGGGATTTCCTGGGCTCTGCCCAGAAACTCCAGGGGTAGGGACCAGCATTGTGATTCATCTGTGTTAGGGGGGTTCTGGTGTCTGCTAAAGTAGACCCAGGGCCACTGGTCTACAGAGCATGGGGGTGGTGAAAGTAAGGTCACTTACAATGTCACTTTCTGTGTCTGAACTAAAACTTGAAGTAAAAAATGAAGCAAGCATTCCCCACTTTCCCTTTTTGTTCTTTTTTTTCATATTTTTTTTCCTTTTAAATCCAGCAACTTCTGGGGGGTGGGCAGCTCATTAAAATTTGTATAACACTATTCACTTCCAGTAATCAGAGAAGATATATCAAGAGTGAATAAAATGTACTTTATTGTAGCTGAAAGTTTTCCTGTTTCCTGCCCGGTCCACAGTTGCTCAGGCCCAAGTAAACACACAGAGGCTTATATTAATTAAAACTGCTTGGCCATTAGCTCAGGCTTATGACTGACTAGCTCTTACACTTAAACTCAGGCCATTTCTGTTCATCTACATGTCGCCACATGTTCCATGGCTTTACCTGTGTGCTATTACATGCTGCTCCCTGGACAGAGGGCTGGTGTCTCCTGACTCAGACTTCCTCTTCCCAGAATTCTCCTTATCTGCTTATACTGCCTATACTTCCTGCCAATCAGCATTTTACTTATCAACCAATCACAGCAACACATTCACAGCATACAGAGCAATATCATCCATCGCTTTACCTGTTAACACATAGAGTTATTACTTGGTAACTAAAATGGGTGAAATAGAGGCACAAGCATTGCTTTCTGTTTTTATTACTAGAGTATGCAGGGGGAAAGCCGAATACAAACTAGTACAGAGTGATTTCGCCTAAGTAGAATTTTAATGCAGGCTAAACCAATCTATGCTGCTCCAGGATGCTTCCACAGGAGTTGAAACTATGGATGGAGCTGAGAACAAGCTGTTTCTAAGTCAGAACAATGGTCCTCTCTGCAGGGAAGAATGGTTTCAAAGGAGAAGAGATTTTCAGGTAATGGGTTCTGAGGGCCCAGGAATGCTCTTAGAGGTGTCCAACCTTTTGACACTGCAACATGTCATTGTTATTTAAAAAGTTTATGCTCCAGGTATTGGTGATCGTGGTAGCAGCGGCAGCAGTACCAGTGGTTCATGCCTTTAATCCCAACACCCAGGAGGCAGAGGAAGGTAGATCTCTGTGAGTTCAAGGCCAGCCGGGTCTACAAAGCAAGTTCCAAGACAGCCAGGGCTACACAAAGAAAACCTTGAAAAACAAAACAAAACAAATTATGCTCTGGACCTGGGCAATGAACTTACCAAAACCAACAGCACCAGGGACACAGAAGACTCTTCCTTAATATTGTAAGTGTATGACTTTGTCTTGAGCTGCACATAGCTATCCTAAGTCTCACGTGGCTATACATGGTCCATAGGGCACAGCCCGCCATGTGTCTGCAGTCTTTTTCCTGACTTGGATGGTATTTTTGTGGGCATTTGCTGTACAAACATGTTAAATATGGGTTGGAGAGATGGCTCAGTCAGCAAGGGGCATGTGTGGGCCTGAGTTCAGATCTCCAACACTGACCTCAAAGGCATGCTTTGCAGTATGCACCTGTAACCCTAGCATCGTGGGTTTGGAGGCAGGAAGATCCTTGGAGCTCAGTGGCCAGACAGTTGGGATGAGCTGCAGGTCCAATGAGAGACCCTGCCTCAGAAATTGAGGGAGACATTCTTTTTCACCTCTGGCTTCCACATACATGTACACTAACTTGAACACACAACGCACTTCATACATACACACAGAGATAAGTCTACCTGTTCTGTATTAGTATGTTGTGTTCCACAGTTGAACACTATCTTCAAAAGAAAGATCAGTCTAAGGAGGGCCACATCGCCTGGACAGTCAGGCATAGAGGGCCCCTCCCTGGCCACAGCTTTTCTCTCCTTTACCCAGAATAGCTTTTGAATTTGCTGTTAATCCTTGCATTCATTTTGTGTGCCTTGGCTAGACATATGTTTGCACATATACAACGTCAGCGGATATAGCCCTGCTGTGCATGGTTCTGCACTCATGGACAGTCATGCATTACCTGTAATGTTTCTGTGATTATTCACTCAACAGCAAACCTATACACAGTCTCACAATTATGTCACTCATAATTACTGCTGATCACACCACAGTTTACCTGACTACTGTGTTGTTGGCGAACATTTGGTTGTTTTTAACTTTTGCAATCTAGTCTAAGCAGTATCACTAGGAACACAATTGTATTTCATAGTCTCTGTGTTGCTCTATTCACATATATCTGCTATGCTATGAATAGACCAGAAAAGTCCATTTATAGACATGGAAGATAATACATTATGGGATTATGTATACTCTCGACTCTCTGTATCCATGAGGAGTGGATCCAGTAACCCTGTGTGGTTACTAAAATTCATAAGTCTCTACATTCCTTATTTAAAATGGCATGGTATTTGCATATAATATGTTTATATTCTCAATCATATACTTTAAAGCATCTCTGGATTACTTTTAACCCACAATGCAATACAAATGATTTA
The DNA here is from genome assembly GCA_902168405.1 of Peromyscus aztecus. Lineage (NCBI taxonomy): Eukaryota > Metazoa > Chordata > Mammalia > Rodentia > Cricetidae > Peromyscus > Peromyscus aztecus. Next base: position 16,430 of record CABHPQ010160967.1, on the reverse strand, counting down.
TAAATAGTTGTTATATTGTTTTGTTTAGAGAATAATAATAAGTAAAAGAGGTCTGTACATGTTTAGTAGACAGGATCCTTTCCCAAATACTTTTCAATCTATAATGAAAACATAGGGATACAGAGGACATATATTATTGTGGAAATACATGTATATACATCTATCTATCTATCTATCTATCTATCTATCTATCTATCTATCAATCATCTATCTATCTATCATTCATCCATTTATCACCCATTCATCTATCATTCATCCACCTATCATCCATCTATCTATGTATTTATGTATCTATCTATAGAATTTTCTGGCGTGTTTAGCAGTAGAATTTTTTTGTCATTCAGTAAAGTTATATTCAATTTGATTATGATATTGTCTGTCCAACTGGGGCCGGAGCAATGGCTCAGTGGTTAAAAGCACTGGCTGCTCTTCCAGAGGACCTGGATTTGATTTCCAGCACCCGCATAGCAGTTCACGACTGTCTGTAACTTCGGTTACAGCGCCCTCTTCTGGCCTCCCTGGTGTGCCAGGCACACACATGGTGCACAGACTTAGATGCAGGCAAAGCATCAATAATATAAAAGATAATAAAAAAAATTAAAAGATATTGTCCATTTGTTCCTGAAAGAAGTTGCGTCTATTTCTATTTCTAGCCTAGGGATTTAGTTCAGTGTTTGAATTCTTGACTGGAATGTGCAAGGTCCTGGATCCAGTACCCAAGCAAATAAACAAAACTCACATTCCTCAACAACAGTACACAGTGAACCCCAGTATTACACAGTGTGCCTGATAGGTACGAAACGTTGAAATTTGGTTTTAGTCTCATTTTTGTGTTTCTTGATCCTTTCACGTGGCCATTTATGTTTCTTCAGCTATACATAGCCTTCTGCTCATTTGTACATTGAGCATATCTGTTTCTCTTTTAAAGCCTTTATATATATAAAGTATTTTCTTTCAATGCCTGCCCCATCTTTGTATTTTCTGCTGTTTCCTTGTTTGTTTCTGAGATGAGGTGCCACTGTTTCTAAGGCTGGACCTGAACACTTGGACTCAAGCTGTCCTCCCACTTCTTATTTCCCAAGTAGCCCAGACACCAGACACACCACTGTGTCTGCCTCTGGACTGTTATTAGAGGAATGGTAATCTCTCTCTCTCTCTCTCTCTCTCTCTCTCTCTCTCTCTCTCTCTCTCTCTTTTGGTTTTTCGAGACAGGGTTTCTCTGTGTAGCTTTGGTGCCTGTCCTGGATCTTGCTCTGTAGACCAGGCTGGCCTCGAACTCACAGAGACCTGCCTGACTCTGCCTCCCGAGTGGTGGGATTAAAGGCATGCACCACCACCACCCGGCTGACAATCCTTATTTTCAATGGAGTCATCTTTGCTTTTGTTTCCTCCTCCATGCTTTATGCTATTCTGTGCTTTAGAAATTACTCTCCTCTCAAATTCATCAAAATAGTTTTATAGCATTTTCTAAGTTTCTCTTTTCATGTTGTGCCTTTAGTTCTGGATTACCTATCCTGTGATATGGATAGGACTAGATGTCTGCATTACGGCCTCATCAGACTCCTCCTCCCCAAGAACCTGCAGTGCCCCCCTGACAGTTTCTACTCTCAATGCTTCAAGGTCAAATATCTGAACAGCAGCAGGACACAGACCTTCCTCCATTTTGCAGTTTTAGACATTACCTATTGACTTCCTATGATGGTAGACATAGGATATAACCTCTGGGCCTGCGGGGGCCAGTATTTTAGACAGTTTTCTTCTTATCTTTTTTTCCTCTTTTCTCGAATATGAGAATTCTGGTAATTTGGTCTTTTGTTCTTGTGTATCCAATCATGTAGTTTCCTCTTCTCTTCATTTTGGAAGATTTTTCTCAACATGATTGTCCAATCTACGAAGTCTATGAGTAAGGTCACCTTGTTCTTACTTCCCAAGAACTATGTTCTTATTCTCTTACTCCTCCAGCCTGACAGCATTTTATTGTTTGAGTCCACTGTATTGTGAGTATAGTATTGTGTAGAACTTAGGGATCACGTTGGGGGGGACTGGGGTATTCAGGCAAGCAAATGGCCCAGGGCAACACTGTCACACAGAATTACAATGTGATTACATTATGCCATTTTAAAATGTCTAGTAGACAAATGTTTGAAAGTGAAATGGAAAAGATTAAGATGAATTTACTAGTATTTTAAGCCCAACATATCCAATTGATTGTGCTTTCAACATGTAATTGGTATAAAATCTTATGAGAGAGTTTTTATTCTTTCTATAGTTGGTATGTATTTTGCACTTAAGCATGTCTCCATTTAGATGTACCACATTTTCAAGTGGCCCAGTGTCCACACGTGACCTGTGACGACAGTGTGGATCAGTTCCGGTCTCAGGAAACTGCACTAGACTGTGGCTCACTCCTACACTTCTCAGGCTTGAGAATGTCCTCAGCCTGCCTCATCTTCCAGGATGATCATCCCTGGACAGGTGGATCTGAGTTACACCTGGCTGAGGAGCTGGAGGGAGCAAGCCAATAAGCGGCACCCCTCCATGGTCTCTGCTTCAGTTCCTGCCTTCTGCTCCTGCCCTACCTTTCCTAAACGATGGGGCACTAAGCTGAAATAAAGCCTTTCCTCCCCAAATTGTTTTTTGGCCAGTGTTTTATCACAGCAATCGAAATAACTAGATTCTGTGACCCTCACTCTTGGGTTTCACTTAGACCTCAGCCTTGCTCCATTGGCCTCACCCCCTAACTACTGCCCAGACAATGGGCCCCAATCTGGCTAAACATTTGCATTCTGAAATGTTATAAGGGGGAGAGAGGACCTTTTCCTGATACACTAATTATTGGAAATGGCCAGTAGCCAGTATCTCTACTATTTCCACATTTAAACTCCACGTCGGGCATGGACCAACCCCGTTCCGATCACACTGCAGTGCTCAAGAACTGCTGTGGATTAGGCTACAGTGCCTAGGGCGTGGCCTTAGGACCTCTGCATAGGTCGGAAGATGGCAAGGCAACTTGGAAGTAGGAGCTGGGACAGTAGGGAGAGGTAGAAGCCATGCCTCGGTGTTAGGAGGCAGGGCAGTGGAGTAGCACCCCCACCCCCACGGCACTCAGGAAGCTCCGCCCAATCAGGGCCCAAGGAGACCAGGCAGATGCACTTGGTGAGTCAGCCTTGGGCCCCACTGCCTCCTACTGACTTACAGCTCACACAGTAGCCCTTTTGTGTCACCCTATTTAGCTGTGGCTTAGGTTCCAGCCAAAGGGACTCAGCCAGGGGACTTCTAGGGACAGAGAGAAACAACCATGAGAGCAGCCTTTGTGCAAGTCGGTTCACAGGAAGGAATCCCTAGGGTCGTGGCCAGTGTGCCTGTGGCTGAGGAAGAACAATGCTGAGTCAGTAGAAATGGATCCTGACCCTCGCCTGGACTGATGTTTGGTGGGTGTTGGAAACTGAAAAGAAAATGTTTCAAAGAGGTAGGAAGTTGCTGTAAATTTTCAGTGGGTGTTCAGGCAAAAATCCCAGAGCCTGAAATCTAAGAGTGACTTGAAAGGTCTACCGAGGGTGTAACGGTTTAACTCAATGGAACACTTGAATGCATTCACTCTTCTGTCTATAGGGCGCCACACATAGAGACCTTGATTGTTTAAAATAAAACAATTAGGAGTAGGTTAGGATAGCCAAGGGACTTTTAGGGCCAAAGCTCACACTGCCCTGGGGGAATATTTAAATCTATTTTTCAGGTGTTGACATTTCTGATCAGTCATTACCCAGTGGACACACACTATAGGTACACTACTCTGTGGCGTGTTTTGACCCCCAAGCGTGAGGTGGCACCAGCTTCCTTCTGAGAAAGTGAACTTTCAAACAATGCCCAGATAGAGATGGAGGCCAAGTCTTTTGCCTGAGGTACTAAAGCAAGGTCTCTCCAAGGGTACCATCTTGCAAGATAGAACTTCAGGTCTTCACACACTTTGAGATAGAAAGTGGAAGGTTTTGAATCTCTGCTGTGTTAAGACACTAGACATAGAAGCTCTATGATCCAACCTGAGGGCTCCGCATGGAGATGCTAGCAAGGATAACTGATGTTTCCAGCTTCACCCCACTTATTAACGGTGGGGATCTGGACCCACTCATCCTTCACCCAGTGACTTCCATTGACACAGGGTGAGTCTCACTTGCTACTCTGCAGACTTCTTTCTTAGATCCCCAGACGGACTCACCACAATCTTCCATTGAGGCCCACCTAGTCCAGACCTTCTACTTTGATCCTGGTACATTTCCTGGGATACCATTTTCTTCGGTGTGTCTTCCAGTACGCTGGGATGGAAACCCAGGGTGTAAAGGGAGGGGGCTCTCAGAAAGAGAGGATGCTCCTTTTTCCTTATTTTCTTCCTTCCACCTGTATGCAGATTCATTCATGAGGGTCAGGAGCTCTCTCACACAAATTCATTTCTACTCCTCTCCTGTTATCCATTCACAGGTAAGTCTGAGCTCACATGGAGACCTCAAGATTTGCTTTCACTGGTAATAGACTCACTTGAGAGCCTAACCTTTGGAGCAACCCTAGGTGTGGCAGGACACACTGCTTGGGCTTTTCTGGCTTTTGGTAGGGGCAGGAGTTACCAAGACTGAGAAGAATGTAGTGAGTGTCACGCTCTGAGGCAGTATAATGGCTACCATACCCCAGATCAAAGAACACAGAGACTATGGAGTAAGGTCTGTCAGCATGGCCTATGAGGTCCAGAAGTCAGTGTCGGAGGGAGAGGTTAAGGTGAGGAACAATGGGGAAGTGTTCTTGACCTATGACACACCTGAAAGGAGTGCTTTCTCTTGCCTCAAGCAGAGTAATTTATATTTTAGGAGGATCACACGATGGCATGGACATGATGTCTCCTTGAGCTTGGGAAGAAGAGTGACTTTTGAGTCCCACCCGATGAGCCTAAAGAGCAAAGCATCCGGTGGGAGCAAGAAAGGAAAGAACAAACTGTATGGGGAGCAACCTGCTCCTGCCTGGAGCATCACACAGAAGGGATGCATTCTGGAGAATTCTACAGAAGAACACCCTGGAGTTACCTAAGAAGGGAACTCATGAGTTCTGCTAGCAGATTAGGAGACCTCCACCAAGGAAGTTCAGAAACTAGAGAGAGAGTCCAACAAAGTCAGATGGTGGTCCAACATGACCATGTGAGCAAGGCGATGTCAAGTACTGGGAGTCAGAAGAGGAATCCAGAAATTGGGTACCTGATCATGGTCATGATCCACTTTGTCAAGAGAGGCCTCCCCCTCTGGAGGTCACTATGAGTTACTGCTCAGCATTCTGGCCTGGGCATCATATTCTCCCGGGGATAAGGGTCAGGCTTGGGCACTGGGAGGTGTTTACTTGTGGAGTTTTTGTGCCAGTCAAGACTATGGACCTGAGGAAGTGCCCTCACAAGAGCCCAGGTTGACGAAGACACATCCTGCCCATGCCAGCTCCTCCAGATGACTCCTAGCAACAGGCTGCACTCAATAAAATCCTTCCCTGGAGACTGCTGCTACTGAGAAGCTTCTGTCTGAGAGAGAATGAGGTCATAGTGACCTGAAGAGGAAGGAGAGGACTCTGGCTCTGAATGCTTGGACATCCATTAGGTGGGGATCAAAAACATTTAGGACAACATTCAAGAATATTCAAGAATAGGCAGGTTGCTTCCTGAGAAGGTAATTGTTTTCAAATCCATGGAGCTTTTATGGTCAGAAACCGAGGGGTGGGAAATATTATTTAGCCATGAAAGATGAATTCTATGCATTTGAATCCCCCACCAAAATTCATGTTGAAATTTAATACCCATAGAGCGCTATTAAGAAATGGCATAAGAGTGTTTGGATCATAGGGGAATCTGCCCTCATGAATTGAGGGTTCTATTTCTGGATTAATGAATTAATGGGTTATCGCAAGAGTAGGTCTGCTATAGG
>CABHPQ010160966.1:18932-54288 GCA_902168405.1 Peromyscus aztecus | reverse complement strand
GCAGGAGTGATTGAGATGAGCAGTATACAGCAGGTGCACACTGTCCACAGGGGCAGGTGCAGGAGTGATTGAGATGAGCAGTATACAGCAGGTGGACACTGTCCACAGGGGCAGGAGCAGGAGTGATTAAGATGAGCAGTATACAGCAGGTGCACACTGTCCACAGGTGCAGGAGTGATTGAGATGAAGCATCGTGTTTAGAAGATAGGTTTCTAGTACTGCATTCTATGATTTACTTGTTTATTTATTTTGAAGCAGTGTCTCTGTGTGTAGTCCTGGCTGTCCCGGGACTCGCTCTGTAGCCCAGGCTGGCCTCGAACTCACAGAGACCCTCAGGCCTCTGCCTCCTGAGTGCTGGGATTAAAGACATGCACCACCATGCCCAGTTTTTCTGTTTTAATGCTGTGTTTGAGAGCATGAGCCACATTGCTGAGGGAGCCTCACAACCTCTCCATAAATCGTTATGCTCAGCATTGTTCATCTGATACCGTCTATTCACACAGGTCTCCTGTTGCATGAATTCTAAATGGTCTTAATAAAACCTGGAGCCAGATATTGAAGTAAATACTGAAAGATCAGAGGGACAAAGGAACAAGCCACAGCCACTTCTCACCTCGCCAACTCTGAGAATCCTCTGACTGAATGCCTCTGAGTCCTCAGCCGAAAGGACCTAGTTCCTGTCTCCTCACGCCTTATGTGCTTTTCTCCGACCAGCCATTTCACTTCCTCTCTCAACCTTCCTAGTACTGGGATTAATGGAGTGTGTGCTTCCCAAATACTGGTAGCAAAAGCATGAGATCTCCAGTGCTGGGATTAAAGGTGTGTGCCACCACTGCCTGGCTCTGTTTCTTTTAGACTGGATTAATCTTGTGTAGTCTAGGGTGGCCTTGAACTCACAGAGATCCAGATAGATCTCTGCCTCTGCCTCTCAAGTGCTAGGATCCTCTGAACCTCAGGCAAGCTTTATTTGATACACAATATATCACCACAGTCTCATCTTTGTGCTTATTAGGGGGAAGATTTGTGAAAGATTTTATGTTGCATTTTCTCCATGAAACCAGCTTCACAGAAGGTGGTGTGAGCACAGCAGTCTTGACTGCCCGAGAGGAATGCTGACTTCTGGCAATGCTGAGTTTACAGGACAGCACCATGACCTGGGCTGACTCAGGTACCAGTTATCTCAGAGGAAGACTGTGTTTAGTTACTCGTGGTGCACATAAAATACATACTTTGGGGATATGCTTTAACAGCTTGGTACATGAACAACGGAGCATATTATCACCTCTGATAAAGACTTTCTTGAGCATTGTACACTGCATGTAATGTTTTGTTCAATGACAATTGTTTTAAATACTGTCTACCAGACGTGTGTGTATGAGTCACAGAAGCCATGGTCTCTGGGAGTGGTTTCCAGTGGCTGACAACCCAGTGCTGCACATTTTGATGTACATCAGCAGCATTGAGCACAGAGATCATTTTGAAAGCAAGAGCACAGTTCCTCACCTGGACCAGAAAGTCTCCAGAAGTTTCTGAGTAGGTAGCTTGGGATCTGGAAGGTATGGGTTGATACATTTAAAGTGCTGTAAGAGGGAAAACTTCTGCCAATCAAGAAAACTTGTTCATTACTATGAAGATGAAGTTCAATGTTACCAGTTGGGGATACAGCTCAGTGGTGAAGAACTTGCCTACTGTCTACTACAGTTAGTGTTCTACTGCTGGGAAGAGACACCGTGACCAAGGCAACTCTTGTAAAAGAAAGCAGTTAATTGGGGCTGGCTTACAGCTTCAGGGGGTTAGTCCATTATCCTCATGGCAGAGAGCATGGTGGCATGCCAGCAGGCACTGGAACAGAAGCAGAGAGAGACAGACAGACAGACAGAAAGACAGACAGAGAGGAAGAAGAAGGAGAAGGTGAAGGAGAAGGCCTGGTATGGGCTTTTGAAACTTCAAAGCCCACCCCTAGTGACATGCTTATTCCAGCAAAGCCACACCTCCTAATCGTTCTAATCCTTTCAGAGAGTTCCACTCCGTGGTGACTAAGCATTCAAATATATGAACCTATGGAAGCCGTTCTTTTTCAGACCACAAAACCTACTATGTATAAGGTCCTAGGTTCAGTCATCAGAACCACAAAGCTAAACAAACAAACAAAATTCAACAAAAAAGAAAAGGAAAGGAAAGAAATTAAGATATTCCCAACTAAGCAGAAGCTGGGGGAGTTTATTGCTATTAAACCTGGTGAACAAGAAATGCTATAGACAACAACAACAACAATAACAATAACAACAACAATAATAACAACAACAGCAACAACAACAGGAAAACAGCTGTAGATCAATGAAAACAAAACCAAACCCTAGCGCTACAGTAGTGGCCCACATACCTTGGAGGAATTAACGGCTCTCTAAATAAACTTAAGACCCGTTCAACAAGAGGGGAGTCATTTCTAGTACTGGAAACCTAGCCAGCTACCCAGGGCCACTGAGATCATGGATCTTGGAGGAGAATCTACAATCACCACTTTACTAAATCACCCTAACTAAATCCTAAATAATTGTCCTTATACCCACAGATAAGTGTATTGGGGCTGGCTTACAGTCCTCACTCTGAATCAAGGAAATTTCTCTTTGCAATAGATGGAGACCATTACAGAAAGCCACAACCAATCGCAATGGGGAGCTGTGGACCCCAGTCCCAAGGGCTGCATCTACAATACAACTCCCACACCTAAGGCTCAGGGATGGTTGTAGAACAGGAGGCAGAAAGATTATAAGAGCCAGAGGGTCGGGGAGTTTTCTGTGAGATTATGTCTCCTGGTCATGTCAGGAGCTACACCCGGATAGCTTCCACGGGCCCTCGCCCACAGGCTCCGTGAGCAGCCGGCACGATCTGCCACGATCTGCCCCAATCTGCCCTACCAGCGACAGCGCACGTACTGCCTCTATTGGGCCAGACCGCCGTGGGTGGCCAGGCGCTGCCACTCATGGTGCTGGGCTCACGGGCTGCAGGGTCTGAGGTGGGCAGGGCGCCGCAGGCTCACAAGTGGCAGCGCCTCCGGCACCTGAGCCTGGAGAAGAGCAGAGTAGCAGCGCTGACTGCCCGAGATGGGAAGAAAGCCCGGATGAGCGAGCTAGAACTGTAAATGGAGGATTTGGAAGAAGAGATTTTTTTTTTAGGAGTGAGGAAGTAGAGTCTCAGAGGTCAAGAGACTTTGAAAGTGTAGCAGAGTTTACACAGTTTAGGGTTGGAGAGCAGGCAGGGCAGACAGACAGAACCACGGATCTGTTATGGGTGGAGTGGGCGGGTAGGATCCCAGCATGGTATGGTGGGAGAGCCGGCAGGAACAGAGAGAATGGATCTGTTGTGGGAAGAACCCCAGCGCGGCCAGACCAAACGCCAGGAGAGCCTGGTGAGTAAAGGCCGAGTGGGCACTCTTTGGCAGGCCCTGCCAGGGTACGCCACTAAGAGAACACACCAGGAACTTAGAGGAGATTTTCGGGGACGCGGGGAGAGCTGAAGAGTGAAGGCCCGGGAGCCGGGTGGACAGACCGACAGGGAGCGAGGGGCGGAGATACCAGCGATTCAGGCACCATGGTTCAGAGGCTCAGTCCCCGGATAAGTGGGAGTCTGGAGGCGCCACAACCCTAGCCAGCAAGGCCTGGGTCATGGGGCACCGACTGCAAAGGGAGGGGGCAAGCCCCGGGGGCCCCAAACCATGAACACACGGCAGCTCGGACCGTTTGTCCATACGCATCACCAAGGACGTTAAAGTCGAGAGTGCCCTCTGCTGGCCATAGTGACTGAGGCCAGGCCCCAAAACACAAGGAAACCAGGCGTTTTGGACGCAATTTGGATAAATTTTGTAGCAGACACCCCAAGGGTGTCGGGGGTCTTGGACTTGGACCCACAGTTACTCATTTTTATGTATGTATGTATGGTTGACAGGAAGTAGCAGGGAGGAGCTTAGCATTTTTTTTCTTTTCTTTTCTTTTTTTTTTTTTTTTTTTAGTTGGGGCGGTGTGGAATGAGAAAGGCTTCCAGGATGCCAGTAAAGAGAGAAAGTTAGCCAGTTGCTTACTCTAACTCTGAGCTCGCGGGTTTTAACCTAGCCTTTGAATCTTGAGTCCTATTAGAATGATAGAGGTTTAGTTAGAACTGTCTTTAATGGCAGCAACAGAGCCATTGTCTGGGGAACAGAATCCCCAGGCCACAGTCTTAGTGGCTGGGCTCTGGTAGTTTAAAGCACAGGCATAGTGAGAAGGTCAAACAGTGCTATTCCTCGTCTCCGGTCTGTCTGCCACAGATCCACCTTCTGGTCCACGCATCTCTCAGCCCCTCCATCCATCAGCTGCAACCAGTGAGTGATCCCACTCACCTTAAGTGCTTCCCCGAGTCTCTGGTACTCTTGCAGGCAGAGGTACCCACCTCTGACCTCTTCCCTTGAGCGGGGGCTTCGTTTTTGAGCACACTGTCTGCCTTCTGGCTGTGTTTGAAAGCCCCGGTAGCAGGAGCCTCCGTCTCCTTACGCTCTTAGCCCTCGCCCTGAACTGTACAGTGACAACCCACTGTTTGGCTTGTACCTTCTTCACTCAGTCCTCCCTGAGGCCTTGGGCCTCTGCTGCACCTATGGAAATTACATCATCGTCTGTACCTCCAGGTTCTCCTTTGGGATGCCTTGTGGAGAACCTCCGACCTCTAAACCTAGTGCTCAACTTAGGGCCTCTAAACTTATCCACCTTTGCCGTGGACTCTGGCTTCAATATCCCTTAGATAATCAATCCAAATGTGGCCGATAATGGTACCCTAGATCCCAGTATCATCTGGCACCTTTACAAATACTGCAAGCAATCAGAGTGGAAAAGAATTCCCCATCCCTATTTCTTTTTCCTTTGCTCCAAGTCCTGTTGTTTCTGGTTTTTTCAGGTCCTCCTCCCCACATTGCATAACTTTCTGTATTTAAGTTACAGCTGGTGGATCTGTAAGTTTGTTGCAAAATGGGAGCCAGAGCAGGACCTTGGGGGGGAGGGAGACAGACAAAGGAGCCAGCATTGCACACACCTGTTCTCCCTGCAGCGCCCCCTGCACCTAACCAAGTTGCTAATCTAACTCTTCTGAGGTTTGTACGAATCACTTGTTTGTGAATTTGAGTACAAATTCTAGAGTCCGATTCTTTAAGCTGCTGCTTACTACTAGCCTGTTGCGCCCTCCACATGGCTCTGGCTCCTGCAGAAGGCACCCACATGGACCTCTCCCTTTTCCTCCGTAGTCTCCTGACTGTCTCTGGCCTCAGTCTGCAGTCCCTCAGCTTCAGATCTCACCTCCCTCCTGGAGCTTATAGGAACACACCTGCACAGTGCTCCCCTTTGTGACTCCCTCTCTCTCTTCCTCCACAGACTCAGGTTTTATTACAACAGCTTGGCCTCAGCACAGATCAATGGCAAAAAAAAAAAAAAAGTTGAACTTGATTTCAACATTCTCACAAATTAACTGCTACTGCCACAAGCAAATGATCCCCAAATATCTTATATCTAAACTTGCTTTGCTCTATACTTTCTCTACTTTCCATTCTTTTTTTTCTAAAACAGAAGGCTACTACTTTCCATTCTTAAAAATCTTTTATCTGTATGATTTCTCCGTGCTCTTCTCTCAAAAAAAAAAAAAATCTTAAGATTATGCTGTAAACTCTTATCTCAGGATTTGTAAGTTGCTCTTTGGGTATGGTTTAAAATCTATAAAATCTGTAACAAAATTTGGTTTTAAATTTATAACAAGGCTTATAATTAAAAATCTATACATGGATATATATGTAATATATATGCATATATATGTGATTCCACTCTTGTTTAGGATATATGTGTATGTATATGAACTTGAATTCAACTCTCATTAAAATATATATACTAGGAAAACAGATGTTTTTAAATAGCAACCATGTGGCTCTCTTCCATCTTGACTGGTGACCTCATCAGGATATAAGCAGCCACATGTTGCTTATGTCTTTTAAAAAAGGTTCTTATAAACTTCAGGAGATCAAAATTCACCAATGCTCACAAGCCGAGAAGGACCAGGAGGAATGTAACCTGACTACAGTTTATGTTTTCCACTTACAAATTTTCCTTTTTCTCTGGAGTGGGGGGAGGTTTCCCTCTCCCTGGCCTGAAATCCCTTTTTCTCATCTGCTAAAACTATGCATTTACTATTCCATGGGTACACTTAAAAAAACAAAACCAAAAACTCCTCAGCTGCATGTTCTACCATTAATACATGTATTTGTTTCCAGCAGAAATTCTTATCATTTAAAGAGTTACAGGTTATCACCCTCTGGACCATGGACATGCTGTCTAGCTGCAGGTCTGCATCTCATTCTCCAGCCCACACAGATGTGCTATCCAGCTCAACCCTGCACCCCGCCCTCCAGCCCACAAGACAGGAAATCCTGCTACACATTGTCTCAAAGAGCTCGAAACAGCCTGCTCTTCCTGGGTTTCCACTGCGTTCCAGCCTTCAAGACCCTCAGCTTCGCCCCATCTCAGCAGGAAGTGACCATGAGTGATTTCTGCAGCTCTTTGTCACTTACCCCTTTTTCTGTACTGAGCTCTCCAGCCCAGGGGATGGACTGCCCTTAAAAATGTTCTATTATTAATTGTATAAGTTCTGCCCTTGATCCTGAAATGTATGTACTATCAGATATTTTCCTCATGTACTTATGACAATTGTTCTGTATGTAAGTCTTGCTATGTTTACTCTGACACAGGCTATTACTGTCCCCTCATAGCTAATGGTTTAATATTGCCTTGATTACAAATTTAAATTAGGTAAGCTTCAACTGCAGCCTTGGTCCCACAAATACTCATGACTAATTCATGTAATTTTATCTAACAATGCCTCTTTAAAATACAGTTTAATCAAATTTATACCACTTACCAGAGATTAATAGATAGGATGTATGTTCCAAACCATTTATTTTTGATAAGTCAGAATCATAGTATTTAGACACATTTAACCATATTATGATATACTAGCCAATGATAGATTTTTATGTTATTCCTCTGTCCAACTTCTTGGGACAGAGATATTCTAATTATACACAAGTATGCCTATTAGATGGTTAAACTAATTCTCAGCTTGTCATGTATATAGATTATTGATTATAAATATATTTTATAGATTATAAATATATATTATTGATATAAATATTGATCATATATCAATATTAACTGACCATTACTTATCATTTTTCCAGTCATCTCCAAACTTAATATTTATTCACATCATTTGTTGCCCTAGAGAGAATTTAACATCCTTTTTTTACTAAACAAGAAAAGGGAAATTTGCAAGCTACAATAATATATTATAGAGATTCAGCTGTATATAATAAAGCTATACCTAGAAAGGTCAAGGAATCTTTCTAGAGGGAAGCCATTTATCAGGGAATATTTAGTGTTATTCTTTTAATATATCAGCTGTCTTCTGCTATGAAATTCTTGTGTGTTTGTATACTATTAGGCCATATAGCAAACAGTTAAGCTTCTCAGACCTACTGCTGATCTACTAGGTAACACTCCTCCAGAGCCTAGGAGACAGGTGGACTGTAGATGCATAGCTTTGTTTCTTGTGCAAATGAAGCTCAGACCATCCCTTCAGGCCTAGTGGCATGCCAGAACTATTGACTCAAGACAAAGGAGTTTTTTGCATAACCAGGTGCAGTAAAGACTGGAGCAGAATTCCTGGTCTGAGCAGAGTCATGTGGCCAGAGAGACGAGAACAAGGCAGAGTTTCTGTAGCTGGTAAGGCAGACGGACTTGGGCTGATGGGTAAGGAGCAAGGAAAAGTTTTGCACACTGTGGGTGGATTTGAATCAGGTCAGGAGGGGAGAAGAGGAAGGAAAGATGGAGGATGAAGGAACAGTCTCATCTACGGATGAGACTGAAAGCATAAGAGTTTAAATAGGGCTATGAGAGGACATGGAAAGGGGACAGAGAGGAGGTAAGCATGAGGGCAGAAAAGAAGCTGTGTAGAGAGAGAACTGACTCAGAATAATAAAGTGTATGGACTAAGAGTTTTGTGTACTTAGATTCATTTAATATTGTCAAAGATTAGATTATCAGCTGGTTGCAAAGTCTTCCCAAACCCTGGGAATGGGCCTCCCATAGTCCATGATAGGTAACCACTAGCTACTATTCTCATAGTCACATCAAGATTTAAAATTCCCTTTGGTTGTCTTCTAAGTATAGACTTAAAAGTGCTTCTCACTGTACTCAAAATGTCTCTCTAATCTATATATACCCAGTCTTCTGGATAGAGGAAAGAGGCCCAGCCTCCATGGTCTGCCTTTGCCCCTCTGCTCTGCGGGAGGTTTCTGTCCTCCTTGACCTTGCCTTACAGAGTATTCATGCTTTAAACCGAAGTCATTTCCCAGGCTTCTACTATGACACAAAGGCATGAGTCTATTGCCTTTTCTACAATGTGGATTTCAGTACAGATTACAAACAATGGTGATGCTAACGTGTCTCAAACTTATCTCTTTTTGTACACTTAAAAAAAAATTCTTGTAAGCTGGGCAGTGATGGCACATACCTTTAATCCCAGCACTCAGTGGGGGAGGAGGCAGAGGCAGGTGGATCTCTGTGATTTTGAGGCCAGCCTGCTCTACAGAGTGAGTTCCTGGACAGTCAGGGCTACACAAAGAAACCCTATCTGGAACCGCAACCCCCCCCCAAAAAAAAATTACTGTAAGCTTCAGGGAATTAACTTGAATCCATCTCTTGTGGATCAAATGGACTCCAGATAACCCCTCCTGCCCATCAACAGCCTAAGTTTCCCCCCTACTGCCTATTCCTGAGGGTGGGATCTCTCCTTTCTCTGATTTGGGGACTCCTCTCCCACAACCACCAGAACCATGGGCCTAAAAATATCAAATGTGCACCTGAAAAAAAATTCCCCCTAAACTCTTGATCTTCTGCCCCTGTTATATATCTGTTTGTTCCCTCACCCTGCCAGGGTCCAGGTATTCCCTCAAAATCTGCATCCCAGACAGCTTCAAAGTGGCTCGCCCCAGGTGGTCCAGCCTCACAGCTTCAACTAGGCCTGCACTTTCCTAGCCCCAGATGGTCCCACAGAACCTGGATAATGAGTGGAGACAGCCTGTTCTTCAAGGACTTGGCCAGCACCCCAGCTTTCCTGGGTCCCCAAAGATGTCAATGCCCCCAGACAACAGCAAGCAGTCTAATCCCTGCTCATTCCTGCCTCGCCACCGCCCCTTCCTATTTAGAAACCAGGCTCTCCCCCAGCCTGCCCTCAGGGACCCAGGGACCCAGCAACTATGTCGTCTCTGGTCACCAACCCTTTAAAAGGTCTCCGCCATTCCAGATTGTTCTCTTGTTCTTTATCTCTGTTTTGTTGCCTCGTCTGTCTGTCTGTCTCTGTCTCTCTCTCATGTCCCCACTCCAAGATGGCCTTTTGCTTTCCCCCATAAACCTCTTGTGTTAGATTTGTTGTGTGGTGTGATCTCTTAGCGGCACACCTTGTCCCCAACCTGCCATGGTTCCTTCTGCTGCTTAAATCCTAACAGTAGACTTTCACATCCACAAATGAGCATTAGGATGCATAAATCAGAGACTGAAAATAAACATCTGCTTTACCCAGGTGAAATTTGGTAATCACAAAAATAAGCCATTTATTATTAATATCATCATCATCATCATTAAGACCCCAGCCCTGTCCTGAGTAACTCTTTTTCCAAGTTTTTGTAACTCCGATTTTAACAGTTACTTGTGATACGGAAGGAGCCTGGATCCAGCATGCACTTTGATATGCTGCTAACAGGCACCACAGATAGACATTTGTCCTTTCTGCCAGTGAAAGAGAAAGGGCCCTGTGGCTGCATTCCTGCTGAGCTGCACCCCTGGCTCCAGAGAGGAGCACCTAGTCCTAATCCATCTTTGTTTAACCGACACCTTTTGTTTCTCTAGCTGCCCTATGTGAATCTTGTCTGAGAGATAAAGCCTGTGTAAAACTTGGTTCAGGAAACCCAGAAAACCATGGTACCTGAGAACTGAGGAATTTACACTTGGCAATGTATCTTTGGGAGTTCCTTTCAGGTTGTTTTGAGCATGTGGAAATACTGTAAATAGAGAGAAAATAAAAATGCCCTAGGCAAAGGGAAAGGCTTCAGTCCTTCAAGGCTGGACACCCCTGCAGCGATGAAAGGCTAGATTCATTCTTAAGATGCCTCTGAGTCTTCTTTCCATGAACCCAAACACCTGTGACAAATAGTGACAGGGCTCCTTTGGTAGAGGGGAACCAGCTTCACAAGAAGTGAGGAATGTTAATGCTGGCTGTTGTCTAACTGCCAGAATTTGGGGAAATGGAATTTCCTCTGGACCTGACTCTCTAGCCTTTTGTTAATGGTAAGAGGTGACATAATCTTTTCTGTAACTGCTTCTTGATTAACAATAGGGCATTGTTGTCAGGGCCTAGGAAGGCTGGAATGCCAGTCAGAGGCTGGGGCTATCTGGTTTGCTGCCCAGGTGCTGCAGGACC
This sequence comes from Peromyscus aztecus, assembly GCA_902168405.1. NCBI lineage: Eukaryota > Metazoa > Chordata > Mammalia > Rodentia > Cricetidae > Peromyscus > Peromyscus aztecus. Next base: position 43,746 of record CABHPQ010160966.1, on the reverse strand, counting down.
ACCTGGAGCTAGTGAAGTGCAGGCCACTTTGCAGCAGTCTGGAACTGGTCCAAAGCAGGGCTCAAGCCGGTAGGAAATTCTGCCAGAAGCACCTGGTTCACATCAGCTTTCCATAAGTCCAGGGCTCAGTGGCTTCCCAGGACCACCCGGGGCTGGCATGCTGTAGGCCAGCTGATTGGAAATCTTCTGGGACAGACATAGAGTAGGGACAGAGCTTAAGGGAAAATCTTACACTTGAAACTGCCAGGCCTGTGGTCCTGGTAGTTCCAGCAATGGAAGGAGTTCCAAGATCAGGGGAAGGAGAGAGCCCGCCCTTCGGACCCCAGCGCACTGTGGAAGTGACACCAGGAGAATGCCAGTGGTGAGCCCACCCTCGGGGCTGCAGGTGGGGAAGCTTAGCTGTTGACTGACACAAGTACTTGTCTGTTTGACCTGTGACAATGGGTCCAAGCCACAACTCCTTGAAGCTTACACTATTTTTTTTAAAGTTTATGAAAAGATGAAGGAATAGTAGCTTGAGAATGTGTTCACACTGACACCTGTCTTGTGGGTTTAAACCTGTCTGTGAGTCTGTAGAGGCCTGATTTCGACATATAAAATAGACTGACCAGGCAGCCATGGCCTTGGGGAGAGGAAATGGATGCTTGCTGTTGGTAAGCCAATAAAGCTACAGATAGGCATCAGTCACCATCAGAAATTTGAGGATACATTTGAACAGAAAGTATAATCCAAATGGTCTCTGTATCAATTAAAATGGCAGAGACTCACCCACTACCTAGATGATCACTCTAGGATCCTCCATGAGGTCAGGGCAGCATCAGCCTTTGACTTCCAGGCCCAAAAGATTGGAGAAACTTACTCTGTGGGTGAGGAGCTTAAGAGATTGACCTACCTTTTTGAGGCAAAAAGGAGCAGTCAATTCTCCAGTGTCCAGCTTGTCCACAGTTTGGGCAGGGTCCTGGCAGCAGGCAAGCATGAGGCAGTTCTTTGCCCAGTGGTTAGCATGACCACAATCCAGGTGGAGTTTCTGTGCCCTGACTGTCGTCTTCTTTGGAGGAGGCCTTAGGGCCATCACTAGGATCTCTGGCAGTTCTGTCTATTGTGGGAAGTTTTTTCATTATTCAGATCTCTGAGGGTGTTGAGGGCCATCATCTACCCTACTAAGTACATCTGATTTTAAACAAACCTTACTTGATTTTTGGTTACTTGCTTGAGGCCTAACCTTGATAGCATACACAGAAGGCTAAATAAAGCTTGTCCCTGTAAATGAATTACATTTGTACTTAGCATGTGTGGTTATTTGAAAGAAAATGGAGTGGTATTAGGAGGTATGGTCTTGCTGGAGGAAGTGTGTCACTGTGGAGGCAGGCTTTGAGGTCTCATATATACTCAAGCCACGCCCAGTGTCTCAGACTATGTCCTGCCTGCACGGTACCATGTGCCCCACCATGGTGATAATAGACTAAAACTCTGAAACTGAAAGCCACCACCTCAATTAAATATTTTCCTTTGTAAGAGTTGCCATGATCAAGGTGTCTCTTCAAAGCAACAGAAACACTAAGCATGACTACAAGCATAGTTCTAAGCACACTAAAGAATATGATCATGTATAAGGTTACTGAGCATTAACTTGCATGTCTTAATTGTATTTAACAGTTTACAACCAGTTAGCAGCTTTCATAATATTAGGATTTTAGAATTTTATCCCTGTTAAGTTTTAGCCTTAAGATTTGAACTTTTTTTTTGAATTTATTTTATTTTATTTTACAATATAATTCAACTTTACATATCAGCCATGGATTTCCCCGTTCTCCCCCCTCCTACCCTGCCCCCTCCCCCCAGTCCACCCCCCATTTCCATCTCCTCCAGGGCAAAGTAACTGAAGATTCTTTAGCATCAAAATAAAAGTTTCAACCATAAATAAAGCTCATAGAGAGACTGGGAACCTTATTTTACTGAACTTTTTATAGTGCACCATTACAGAATAGCACGGTTTCTTGTAGGACTCAGTTTATCCAAATAGCTAAAGTTTACCAAAGTCAGCAAAGACAGAGGCTAGACATATTTCTTCAAATTGGTTTCTGCTAGTATGAATACACCTTAGGAATTCTTCAACCTTATTTATCAAACATATCTTATCCTTATTTAAAATTTTTTAGAAGCCTGGCATTGAACAGTTAGCAAAGTTACAAGACCATGCATCTCTAAGTCAGTTCCGTTAATCTGAGTAGACCTTTATAACCTTAGGAAGTTATACATCTTAATCAAGCACACCTTACTCAAACATATATTGCTGGCCTTTCTCATGATTCAGTCTTGTGACCTAAACAAAATTCACCTAGTGGCTCTCCTGAAGCTTTCTCTCTCCTTGTTTTCTTGTTACTCCTCAGCCACCTTTCCCCCTCCCCCCCCCCCCCAGGTAGTTTCAGACATTCTGACTCCAGTGTGGTCTGGGAGTTGTGAGGGGTGTGTCACACACGGAATGTGGTGTAGACAGCTGTGCCTTCTGTTGCCTGGGTCGTGCCTGGCAGGCCATACTTCCTAGAGATGCCAGCAGCCTGAGGCAGACAGCCTCTCCCACCCAGGCCCAGAAAGTCAGCGTGCTGTGCTTAGCAGACACGGGTCAGACCTTCCCGAGTCTGCAGACTGGTCCAGATCCATCAGGAAGGACGCTTGCTGGCTTGTGCAACTCCTGGCAGCCATTTCTAGATACTTCTCCACCCCAGATATCTGCCTGGATTCTTTTACTGGAGCACACGAACACGCATGAATCTGGTTCCAGCTTCCACAACGTCATCTGCATGTGACATTCTGCAGGTGACTGAAGCCTCAGTTACTCTCTGTCATGTGTCTTCCCTGTCCCTAAGGAACGGCCAGGCGTTTCAGAAAGCACACCTCGTACCATCCTCCAGAAAGAACATTAAACAAACAAACAAACAAACAACCATCAGCACTGGGTCAGGACTGAGCAGCGCTCCCGAGGCTCTTGTGATGTCCAGCTCCACTCACCTGCTCCTTCTTATGACATATGCCCGCTCTAGCATCTTACTGTGAGGCACTTGCCCCCTTCTGCAGAGCGGCCCCCATTCGGCCGTGCTCAGGGTTCTCTGGACGGCTGGGTATCTCCGGGCAGCACTGAGGTTCGCAGGTAGCTTTAGAAAACTCCGAGCGATAAAAGCAGTCCTCTGTTACTTTTGGGATAGATTTTTATCACTTTTTGGATACATTTTGTGTGTGTGTGTGTGTGTGTGTGTGTGTGTGTGTGTGTGTGTGTGTTTTATAACTGACTTTAAGTAGAAACAACGATGGCAATGAACAGTCACAGTTACTGTAAATCACAGTCGATGCTACATTTCAGACCTCCTCTGATTCCTCATCCTAGTAAATCTCAGCATTACTCCTCATTCTCATGATTCATTTAGCCCTGTTCCCTCTGGTCATCTGGTCGACCTTCTGGGACACTATCAAAGCGGTCTCCAGAAAGCCCCTAACGACCTGTGTGAACCTGTGAAGGAGGATGATTACCTGGCCAGCAGGTACCCACTCCCACCTAAGAAGCAACCACCTCTTCCTGTGCACGTGGTCCGTGGCCCCACTGGGAGACCTGGGAAAATTTCCCAAGGGTACTCTGCTAAGGGTAGCAACCTAGATCACGGCCCCTTACGCAAAGACTGCAGTGATGAGTGGCGGGAACCTTAGCAGGGTTGCAGGTCCCATCCGCCAGCTTGTGTACCACAGGCTCAAACTGTTATTTGGGCATCTAAATCTTGCTGGTGACCTCCGGGGCTGTCCTCATAAACATGGCAGGATTGGATACAATTTGTATTTCAGCTGCAGAACCGGGAGGAAATTAGAGGCATCCTCCAGGTTAGGGAACTGCGCTAGACTGCATCTCGTCCCTCGAGACTCGAGGACCACCCTGCGCTTTGTGGACTGGGCTTTCTTACAGAAGGAGGAAAGCCCCGTGGAGCCCTCTACAGGCACAGAGGCACTTGCCAATCACACGGACGCGTATATGAGCCGGTGGTACCGTTATCTGGCCTCACCCGTGACAGCCCCAAACCCTGCTGCAGCACGACGTGCTAACTCACAGAGAGTAAGAACATTATCGAAAGTGGCCACCAAGTGGCGCCAGACCGGAGAACGAAAGTCCACCTAGGGCTGGAATTGCCCGCGGTCCAGATTGCTATGATGATTACAATAAATGTGAACAGAACTTGTAATCTCAGCTCTTGAGAAGCCAGCTGGAGGATCAGGAGTTTAAAACCAGCCTCCCTTACACATCGCATTCAAGACATATGAGACTTGTACCCCAAATGCCAACCAACCAACCAGCCAGCCAACCACAAAACCTGGGAATATTGTTTACATGAGGAATGTCCTGCAAGGACTTTCCAGGCCCACCCACCTTCTGAGGCAAGCTCTGTCATAGCTCTTAGACTGGTGGAAGATAGTGGCTTGCTAAGAATACCCTTTAAAGGTTGTAATGTTCGGACACAGGGATGGGCAATTAATGGCTTTCAAAGAGAATAAAAAGACCCCAGGATAGTTTGGTTCTGGTCTGCACCATTTTAACTACCACAGTCACTGTAGAGCTTTTTTTTTTTTTTTTTAACTTTCGACTTTTTTGTCAGAAGTAGAACTAAGCAGCATGATTCCAACCTTCCATCCAACCACTTACCCTCAGTTGGACTTGAATGCTGTGTGCACTGGCATTCTGAGTAGCTTTAAAGCAAAGGGTCTTTTTTGAATGAAATGGTGGAGGTGCTTGTCTAGGCTCACCTCGCTGGATGAGGGGAGAAGCAGAATGGTCCGGAATATTCCTTTACCAGCATGAAGATATGTCACTGTGATTGGCTTAGTAAAAAGCTGAGTGGCCAAGAGCTAGGCAGGGAGAAGTTAGGTGGGACTTCTGGGAATAGAGGTCTTGGGGGAGAAGAAAGACGGGTCACCAGCTGGAGGCAGAAGCAGCAGGACATGCAGAAGGAGAGGTAAAGGCCACAGGCCATGTGACAGCACGTAGATGAATAGAAATGGGTTAATTTAAGTTATAAGAGCTTGTTAGAAGCAAGCCTAAGCTATTAGGTGAGCTTTCCTAATTAATAAGTCTCTGTGTAACGATTTGGGGATTGGCAGTTTGAAAAGCCTGTACAGCGGAAAGCTTGGAGCATGGACATCTGATGTCGCCGCAGAGAGCAGGGTGGGCCAGACAAGGACCTGGAGTCCTGTTCTCAGCAGTCCCCTCCAACTGTGCTCAATGACGAGAGAGTCACTGCAGCTTTGTGCTGCGGCAGCTTCCAGGGCAGACGTACTGTGCTGCCTCACAGGAAGGTACCGATGCCAGCGTGAACATGGCGGCGGCTGTGCTAGATCACGGACTCCATGGCTCCCAGTTCTCTCTCTCCCTCCCTCCATCCGTCCGTCCCTCCATCCATCTGTCCTTCACACTCTCCTTAGCTTTCTCCACCATAATGTTTATGACCCTTCACTCTGAGCTATCTTTCTTAATGAAGTTCTCTTCAGGTTTGCAAGTCTCTCCCTCTGAGGCCCAGCCATGTCGTCCTCTCCCACCCGCACCCTGCCATGGCTATGGAGGCCCCTTTCCTAACAAAGCTCACCTGGAAATTGAACTCAGCTTCCTTCTTCAGCAAACCATCCAAACCCACGTTTCTCAGCTCCTCCATAGTTTCTACAAAATGCCACACTGATGTTAAAGATCTCATAAGGCTGCTGGATGGATTGTGGATGTGGTTGTGGAGTTTGGGAATGTTGCAGATCACAACGAATTGTCTTGAGCTATCTTTAGGCCCCTCAACATCCATTCATTACCACCTGACCTAACCTAACATCCTTGTTACCATCATGTGAAACGTTTTGGGATGTATTAACAAGCTCCCACCAACCCAGAGGATAAGAATGTTATTTGCCTGTGGGACCCTTTCCTCCTGCCGGGTTGCCTTGTCCAGCCTTAACAGGAGAAGAGATGCCTAGTCCTACTGCAACTTGATATGCCGCGGCTGGTTGATATCCATGGGAGGCCTGCCCTTCTCTGAAGAGAAAGGCGGAGTGGATGTGGGGGGAGGCGGCAGGGAGAGGCTGGGAGGAGAGGAGGAGAAACTGTGGTCAGGAAGCAAAAACAAAAAATACAAAAAACGGAGAACGTTACTGATAGTGTGTGAAGCCTACAACAAAGGTTTCCTTGCTTTACTTTAACCGACCTACTTAGTATTTCACTGATGTGTTTGGAAAATGCCTCCATCTGTGCTTCATTGGTCAGGGTTTCTATTGCTATGACAAAACACAATGACCAAGAGAAATAAATGATAAAGTGTTTAATTGGGTTCCACTTCAGAAGACTAACATCCATGATGGCAAAGGCATGCTGCCAGGGACGGGTGACAGCCTGCATCTTCATCCACAGCAGGAAGCAGAAGCACAGGGGCAATGTCATGAGTCTTCTGAAACCTCAGTCTGTCCCCGGTGGCACACCTCCTCCAAAACCACAACCCCTAATCCTTTCTAAACAGTTCCACAATCTGGGGTCAAAGCAGTCAAACATATGAGTCTGGGGGAGGGGGGGCATTTTCATCCAAACCTCCACCGTGGCTTTCTTTTACAACTGTAAAAACCTCACAGAACCATTTTCACAATCTGTGTGACCTAAATCTGTGTTCCCAGGCCAGGGTCACTTATATTTGGCTTCAGAATAAATGATCCCTTACTCTCTTTGAAGTGAGAGCTGCATTTTGTGTTGACAGCATGTGACAGCCTCTGCACAGTCTATGGCTGTGACCAGGCTATTTAAAGGTCTCTACTCCACAGTGGTCTTCAGCACATGCTGCGACCCGTCTGCAGCCATCCCTGAAGTGAAGATCTTCCAAAGACAGACTGTGCTGTCCCTTGCTTTGGCCATCAGACTACGAGGCAACGGACCCAACGCAACTGCAGTTCCCAGAGTTTCATGGTGGGGAACAGAAAAGGCTGGAGGCAGCTAGAGGTGGGAGTTGTCTTGGGAAAGAGAATTGACCCTACCATGTACCAGCAAACAGCTTATGACAGACCAGTTTGACCAGTTCTGCTTAGTCGCGCATGCTTCTTGCCTCTATTCAAACTACTCCCTCCGTGTCCCAGGAGACGGGCATGGCAGACCTCCAGACCTCTTCGTTTGTCCCTTGACCACCGTGGTCACGTTACATAAATCTCTCAACACTTCCTGCCTCTTCAATTGGTCCACTGAGGACAGAATGCAGAGCCGAGCTTGCCAGAGCTGCCAGGACCCTGGTTCTGGCCCCAACAAATCTGGTCACATCTACACCCTGAGCAGCTCTGCTTCTGCGGCAGCTCGGGTGGGCCATGTGGGAGCAGGCTTGCAGGTGCTGCCCCGGCATCCAAGCCAGGGCTTGTTGATGCATACTCCAGTGCAGCTGTTTATAGTGGAGGAAGCCATGGGTTTGGAAAAACAAAAACAAAAACAAAAACAAAAACCCTTTGGTGCCTGTGGCACTTGGAGATTTGAGACACTTCATAGATTCTGCTTTCCTCCCTGGAGACATGATCAGCGACTCCCTCCCACCTCTGGGGCAGTGGGAGTCAGAGACTGAGGATGTGCCTCACAGAAGAAGGCACACTAACCCGTACTGTTGTTTACCCAGGAGTGGGTCTGATTTATCTTGGTCTGTCTTGGTCTCTCAGTCCAGGGCCGTCCTCTCCATTGCACAGCATGGTGAAGGCAGAAATGAGAAGGAATGAGGGACTTTTGTGTTAGTCATTTACAGGCGACTGATAAGAGTTGGAACTGTTTTTCTGACCCCACTGACTCAGAACAGTCCACACCACAACCAGGTGTTACCAACCTATGCTCCTATGTTGCCTCCAAAATATTTTCCTTGGGTATGGGATGGGTATTGCTTTCAATATCTCTCTGCTTCCAGCCAATGGTCTTAGGTCTAATTGCTGCACAATACACATACACATTGTCCTGAGTCAAGGGCCTGAATGGGTCATGAAAGGCAAATGGGGAGAAGGAGCAAAGCATAGCAAGATTGATTTACATTGCTTTTCCTTTGTTACTTTAGTTTTTAAAAACTTTGGTTTTACTTCATGTGTACAGGTGTTTTGTCTGCATGTATGTCTGCACATGAATGCAGTCTGGTGTCCAATGGTGTCAGATCACCTGGAGTTCCAGACGGTTACAAACCACCATATGGGTGCTGGGAATTGAACCTGGCTCCTCTGCAAGAGCAGCATTCAGCACTGCTGAGCCATCTTTCCAGCCCCTACGCTGCTTTTCCCTAAGGCCAGATCGCTCTGAACAGGCTGGATTCTCAGTGTGTGAGTAGAATGATACATGGCTATAAATGATCCCAAGGCACACGACAAACTTGGTTACAGGTCAAGTGAAGTTTGGTTTGTAAGGGCAAGCTTCAAACCAACAACAGCCTTTCTCAGAAGTCACTCCTCCAAGGAGCGTCACCGGACACCACTCCTCAGGGAAGACCTCGGTGAGGCAGTGGTTTCCAATCTCCACAGTTCTGTGGAAGGCTAATGGTGGGTGGGAGACATTTCTGTCACTAGCCCCAGTTTGGCTTGAACTGATGACCTTAAAGTGCAGGGGAAGTCCTCAGGGTGCTAAGGGTGTCAGTGTGGGACTGTCCCTGCCCAGACGCCGACAGTGCAGCCACACAACCGACGGGCACCTATGCCTTGTGCTGGTCCAGACCACCCACCTAGTGCAGCCTACCTCCAGGAGCCCGGCCTAAGGCACTGGGTGAGACTCCACCCTTGGCTGGCTTGACTACATCTGCAGAGAAAAACTATCAGAGACCACCAGGTGGCGCCCCAAAGCCCGCGAGAACACCAGCTACCCTGCTCAACACCCCTGTGAGAAAGCTGCATAAGTAAGTTACTAAAATCACTCTTACCTTTCAGGAATCTTCCATCCCTCCATATGCCTTCTAGTGACCTCCCTAGAATTTTCTTTCACTTATCTCAAACACCTTTTATTCATCTTTATGTAAAAACTTTATGCCTTGGCCATTTCTGTTTTCACTTGCTTGTGAAGCTGTCCATGTACATGTAGAAATGAAACTCGATGGGGCTGTGAACGGATCTCAGTTGGTAGAATGCTTGGCTAGTGTGCATAAGGCCCTGGGTTCCACATCTAGCATCCAATAAAACCAGGTGTAGAGACACATGCCTGCAATCCCAGCGCTCTGGGGATGGAGGTAGGAGGTTCACAAGTTCAGAGTCATTCTCAGATACATAAGCCAGACTGGGATACATGAGACCCTGTCTCAAAATAAAAATAAGAAAGGCTGGAGAGATAGCCCAGCAGTAAGATCAGGTGCTACCTCCTGCAGGGGACCAGAGTTTGGTCCTAGGCACCCATGAGGGTGGCTCACAACCTTACCTTCTGTAACTGCAGTTCCAAGGGTTCTGATGCTCTTTTCTGATTGCCTTGGGCACTGCATGCGTGCACACAAAACCACACTCAGATGCATAATTTTTAAAAATCAAAATCTTAAAAAACAAAAATAAGTTAAAATTTTAAAATAAAAGTAACCAATTAAAATTTCAAACTTTGTGCACATTTCTCTGGTTAATCTGCCATGTACCAATTTGCTTCATGGACCCAATCAGGAGTCTCTAAGATGGGTGGAGGGATCCCCGGCTAACCCTAGGGAGACCAGCAGAGAGCAGGGGAGGGAAGGGACAGAAATAAAGAGAAACTTGGAATTCTGGGTAAGGAAGAAAATTTAGGCTCGATATATGATATATTTTTAAAATAGATAATAAACAAGCCAGCCATGGTGGTGCATGCCTTTAATTCCCAGCACTCAGGAGGCAGAGGCAGATAGGTCTCTGTTAGGTTGAAGCTAGCCTGGTCTTCATGGAGGGTCAGAGGTTAGCCAGGGCTAAAAAGTGAGACCTCCTCTCAAAACCACCCCCATCATCACAAAGAAACCTAAAATAGATTTTAAAAAAAAGAACACTCTGATCACAAAACTTGTAAACAGGCATTTCACAAAAGAAGCCAAGCACCTGTGGAAACAGGGAGTCATTTCCTGAGACCGCAAGTGAAAATCACCCCAGAGGACCGAACCCTCTGAGGTCAGGAGCCAGGAAAAGTGTTTTCTCCCTCAGCTCGTCTCCTCTTGGGTGTTCTGTCACAGGGAAGAGGAAGTATATAAAGCCAAAAGTTATGTCTGTCTGTCCTGGAGACAAGGCTACCCTCTGCCTGGACAAAGCCTCCTGAGCCGTAACACAAAGCCAAGAAGAGCTCCTGTGTCTGTGACAGGAGAGCCCTGAAGCTGACGCAGGAAGGCACAGAAGGGGAAGGTTAGATGGCCTCTAACCTGACTGTGTCTAGCTCTGGCTACCCAGTGCTCTGAGCATTCGTCTTGAAAGAATGGGCCAGAGAAACCTGGCCCCTGAGATGTACCCGGGGCTCACCCGCAACTCAAATCAGAGCAAGGGAAAAGGCTGCCCTTGAGGAAGGTGGGGAAGAGGCCCACTCAAGACCACTGACCACAGAAATGAATACGTTTCGTGATGTGCAGGCCGGACTGGCTTTGAGCCATACCTCAGTCGCTACTGCAGACTCTCACACAGCTGTAATATCCGATGCAGTGTGCCGCAAGGAAGGCTATCCTTTAAGTCTCAGGACATCGCGTAGCCCTGTGGTGGCTGCGGACACAGAGAACAGCCCCCCGCCCCCACCCCCCCCCCCCCCCCCGGTACCAAATAAATTATCCTTTTCAAATGCGCAAGTGACCCGGAAAAGATTCCTGCCAACAAGTGTGTGAGAGAAAATGGCCAAAGTGGGGCTTGCTTGGACTGTAGGAGGTCTTCTGGAAGCCTCAATGAGCTGGAAAGGCCACCGCAGTTTACGGTATGAGGATCTGGTAATATTGTGTGGTATTCACCCGAGAAGACTGCTGGGACATGGGTTTAAGCCGACAGAAAGTCTTCATTAGCCAGCTGGCAACTGCACTGGGTGTTCAGGATCCCAGTATAGCCCGGAGCCTTTCTCAGGGTCAGCTTCTGAGCACAAAATACATGTCCTGGGTTGACATAGTTCAGTCGGTCAGAAGCACAAGACGGAAGCTAAAAAGTAGGGTTAGTACTGTTCCATGGACTTTGGTGGATCAGGCCTTTGTTTTAGTTTTGGCAGGTGGTGATGTCCACATGCTGAGTTTTACAGCCTGAATGGCACTTCCATCATGGAGTCAACTGTGCTAAGGTCTCGGGCCTACCAAAGTTTGGGACTCTGTTACAGCAAGAAAGTGGCTAAAAAAGTTAGAAGGACAGAGACAGTTATTTCAAGCCCGAACTACGGATTTCTTACATTGTAATTGCAAACTATTCAGTGTTCTCCCAACCTAAGGATAAGAAGGTCATTACTCCACATTTGAGTAGTAGAATATGTGCTGGGCTTATCTGGAATAACAATGGTTGTTGCTAGTGGCAGGATCCCAGTTCCTTAAAACAAAACCAAACCACAGATTAGCTATATATATAATATACTATATTTTAGTATAGAGTAAAAGAAAACTAGATTTTCCACAGAAGCCACCTGGAGCTGGGGGAGGAGCTCAGTTGGCAGAGTTCTTGCTTACCACGCACAAAACCAGCACAGAAACCACCATCCCAGCGCTGGGAAGATGGAGGCAGATCAGGCACTCAAGCATGTACCGAGTATGAGGCTATCACAGGATCTCAGTGTGAAAGTAAAACCAAGGCAAACTTCCTCCAGCAAGGTCCACGTTCCAGTTTCCATAACCTCCCCAATAGTGCTCCAACTGGGAACCACGTGTTCAGTCCCTAAGCTGACAGGACACACTGCTCATCCAAACCACAAATTGTCACACAGTGTGCTACTCACTTCTTGCACTTAGACTCGCACAGGATGAGCATCCCCGATCTTGTCTTTTCTTCTGAGACAAGGTCTTGCATAGCCCAGTGTGGCGGTTTGAATGGGAATGACCCCCATGGGCTCATATATTTGAATGCTTAGTCACCAGGGAGTGGAACTCTTTGAAGAAATTAGAAGGATTAAGAGGTGTGGCCTTGTTGGAGTAAGTGAGTCACTGGGGGTGGAACCTCAAAGCCAGGCCAAGCCCAGACTCTCTCTTCCTGAAGATCAGGATGTGGCTCTCAGCTGCTGCCCCAGCGCCATGTGTGCCGCCACGCTCCCTGCCAGGATGGTAATGGATGACACCTCTGAAACTGTAAGCAAGCTCCCAATTAAATGCCTTTTTAAAAATAGAAGTTGCCGTGATCATGGTGTCCCTTCTCAGCAACAGAGCAGTGACTAAGATGACCGAGGATGACCACAAACACTACAGAGCTGAGGCTGGCCTTGCATTCTTGGTCCCCCTGCCTCTAGCTCCTAAGCTGGGATTGCAAGCAAATGGCACCGTGCACCGCTGTGTGCTGTGTGGAGTGGGTCCCCAAAGCTAAGGGATAAAGAAAGGACATAGATGTACATACCATGAAGCTCGACCAGGTGGTGTTCTCTAATGCTACCACCACAGCCTGTTCACAGGGGAGGGTTAGCTCTTCTCAGTAGGAGTCTCTGGAGGTGGGCCATCTCAAGCTGTAAACATTGGAGGAAGAAGCAGAACTTACTAGTCTTAGCACACACTGACCAGTTATCCATAAACACGCAGACTCTGGATAAAGGGTTTGCCATTTCTCCTGAGCCTGGGCCATATGGGTAACAGCTTTGCCTTGGGTGTCCTTAACATGGCTGTGCCCACTTCAGAATACACATCCACTCAGGACTCCACTCACTCAGGTCTTCCTCTGCCCCCTACAATGCATGGTGGCTGAGCATCTTAAATTCACGGCGACAGAGTCACAATATAATTTTAAGGAGATAATGTTTTGTTAGCAATACTTATGGAAGGGCAATGATCATTATAGGAGGCCAACATTGAGATGGGAAGAGGTGAAAACTGCTCCCTGGCTCACGGAGAAAGTGAAGAGACAAAGGAGGAGCTGGGGGAAAGTTCTGTGTAATGATGGTAGATACCCAGCGAGATGAACATGTGTTGAACATGGATGGCTGGAGAAGAAGGCTGGGAGAGAAGACTAGCTTATGATGGATGACACACTGTTCCCAGGAATGCAAGTAGAGAAACAGCTGGACCAGGGCTCAGATGGATGCTGCCACCATTAGGAGTGTGGATGCAGTATGACCAGCCAGCCTCCTGCTCCTACCTTCAGTGATGGCTGCCATGTCTGTTCCACCATGATGGACTGTGTCCCTCTGGAACTGTGAGCCAAAATGAACCATCTCTCCCTTAAGTTGTTTCGTTAAGTTGCTGTATTTTATCCTATGAGAAAAGTAGCTGAGATGGTGTATGAAGACATTAATCAGCTGTTAAGTTCTATCCAAATGTAACTGGACTGGTAAGATGGCTCAATGGGTAGGGACACTTGCCACAAAGCCTGATGACCTGAGTTCCATCTCTGGGACCCAAATGGTAGAAAGAGAGAATCAGTACTTAGGAAGCAAGGAGTGAACAGGAAGTGACCAGGGTCAGGAAGCAAGGAGTGAACAGGAAGTGACCAGGGTCAGGAAGCAAGGAGTGAACAGGAAGTGACCATGCTCAGGAAGCAAGGAGTGAACAGGAAGTGACCAGGCTCAGGAAGTAAAGAATGAACAAAGTAACCAGGCTATACAGTTCTCAGCAGGCCTTCCTCCAGCAAGGCTACTCTGCCTCCTAAAGTTCCTACAACCTTCCCAAACAGTTCCACCAGGTGTGGACCAAATGTTTAACATGTGAGCCCATGAGGGATACTTCACATCCAAACAGAAACGTTTGCCTTCCCAGAATTTGCCTACAGGACCGCTGCTCTGTTTTATTTTATACCATGCAGGAGGGTGGGCAGGGCAGTCTGAACATCCTACATTTCTGGAGGAGGTAGCCCCTTCACCAGATTCACCTCCACAAAAGGTGGAGATGTGTTCAAATTTACTCAGAACCAAGCATGTACTGTGTCTCGATCATCACACGTAGATGTCTACTGAACCATGTGTACTCACACCCCCAGAAGGAGCACTATAGCAGCGTTACCATCACTTCTAAGACACACACTCTTTCTTAAGATAGTGTGTACGTGTGTGTGCATACGTGTGTGCATGCATGTGCATGTGTGTGCGTGTGTATGCTTATGTGTACATGTGTGCATGTATGTGCATGTGTGTGTGTGTGTGCACGCGCGTGTGTGGGAGTTATCAGAGTGTCTTACAGGCTGTGCTCCAGGTAGTCCAGTAATGGATGTCTTACGATGGAAAGGCCGAGGATCCCATTGTTGTTCAGTCCCCAAGACTGGATGTCTCAGCAATCCCGATCTGGTGCTGGCACCGGAGGGAAGTCCCAGAGAGCTGCCCATCAGTCTGTTTTGGAATCCCTAAGAAGCAGAATCTACTACGAGCAAAGGAGCACCTCAGGACAGGAGAGATGAATTTGCCAGAAAGAATGAGAGCAAGCAGGCAAAAAGCAAAACCTCCTTCCATGTGCTTTTATGTGGGCTGCCACCAGGTGTGGCCCAGAGTTGGAGTGGATCTTCCCCCCTCAAATGATCCAGACACAAATAATCCCTCACAGGCATGCCCAGCTGTTTGGGTTTTAGAGGATTCCATGTGTAGTTAATCTTACAACCAAGATTCGCATCACAGATGTCCACACATCATGGTATATACACTGCTCAAATAAATAAATACATGTAATAAAAATTAAACTCCTGCACCATCTGGGCTCTCGGTTAGTGGTCACTACCCATTCCATGCCAAGGGTCTGACAGAGTATTTTCAACTTGGTTTTAACCACTCAACTTTGCCACCACAGTTCAAATACTGTCATAAACAATACATAAGCTAAAGTTGTGACTATATTTACAAAACCAAGTGTGTGGTAGTTTGAATGCAATTGGCCCCCATAAGCTCATAGGGAGTGGCACCATTAGGAGGTGTGGCTTGGATGGAGTAGGTGTGGCCTTGTTGGAGAAAGTGTGTCACGGTGGGGGAGGCTTTGGGGTCTCTATGCTCAAGCTATGCCTCGTTCAGACCACTTCCCGTTGCCTGAGGATCAAGATGTAGCGCTCTCAGCTCCTTCTCCAGCACCATGCCTGCCTGCACGCCACCATGTTTTCTGCCATGATGATAGAGGACTAAATAAACCTCTGAAACTGTAAGCCCATTAAATGTTTTCCTTTATAAGAGTTGCTGTGGTCATGGTGTCTCTTCACAGCCGTAGAACACTGACTAAGGTGTAAGGCTACAACTGGCCCATGAGCAAAGAGTTCATCAACCTTCTCTTTTGGAGGGACAAAAACCATACACGGTAAAGTTAGACACTAGTGGCTCATGTCAAGAAGTGGCACCGGAGGTTTAATGTGACCTGTGAAGACGTTTTAGGAATATCTCAACTAATTATATCTTCTTGAAAGTATACTGCTGTGGGATAATGCTCTTGCACACTGGTTTAATAAAACCTGCTTGGCCAGTAGCCAGGCAGGAAGTATAGGCGGGGTAAGCAGACAAGGAGAATGCTGGGGAGAGGCAGGGCAGAGTCAGGAGTCGCCAGCCAGACGCAGAGGAAGCAAGATGACAAGGCAGAACTGAGAAAAGGTACCAAGCCACGTGGCTAAACATAAATAAGAATTATGGGTTAATTTGAGTGTGCTAGTAAGCCTGAGCTAATGGCCGAGCAGTTATAATTAGTATAAGCTTCTGAGTGATTATTTTATAAGAGGGCTTCGGGACCATGGGGCCGGGTGGGACTGGAGAAAACTTTCAACTATAGTATACTTTCAAGGTTGATATGTAATTAAAAATAAGCCAGAGCTTTGGCAGGACCAAGCCTCTGGCTCCATGACCAGGCCTCTGGTACTAGGAGCCCCAGCAGTCAGAGCAGAGCTGGGCCTCCAGCCCCAGTGAGCTTAGAGTCTTCTGAGAGACCAGAACTCTGGATATGGAGGTCCCAAAGGCCAGTATGGAACTGCTGTCTTAACTTCTGAGGTCCCAGTGGCCACTGTGGGACTGAGAGTTCCAGAAGTCACATCGAGCCTGTGGTTCTGACCATGGTCCCCAGTGGCCTCACAGAATCCAAACCATGACCAGGTTTTTGACATCATCTGGTCTCCTTGGTGTTCAGTGTACAATTGAGAATATTCTTGGGGACTCTGTGACGGCCAGCACTATTTTCATTGGAGTCTGTGTGGAGTTTCATGGCTGAACTCCACACAGACATCACTCTTGGAAGGGTCAAGAAAACAGAACATCTGGATGAACTCAAAAGAAGGGGCAGTCAAAACTGAAAGAATAACTCACTCCAACAGATGTGCAAAACACAGCGAAGAAAGAACACAGCCACTGCCGTGACCATGCCTATCCAGCCAACTGCCCTAATGTGGGTTCCAAAATCAGAGAGCTGAAATGTGGGAGAATGCCAGATGACAGAGAGGCTGGACAGATGTATGGGCAGATGGGTGACTAAATAGCGGATGGTAATTCAGAGTCTTGGTGTTTAAATAAATTAATGATCATAGAGAAGAATCAAGGAAACAGGTGCACCAACCAAGAGAACCTACTCAAGACCTCAACAATACAGTCTCCAAAGGGAATGGAGTAGTTAGTAGAAAGTCAAAAATATTGAGGAAAAATTCAGTCAAGAGATTGAAATCTTGAAAAAGAACTACACAGAAATAGTTGAAATGAAAGAACCAAATGAAATCTACATCAGAAAACATATCAAAAGACAAAGCCATGCAGAAGGAGGAATCTCACGGGTGGAGGACAATAATATGAAAGACAGAAATAAGCAAAAAAATTAAGGAGTGTGAACAATATTTTCATGAAGTGATGCATTCAAAAGGCCAAACCTGAGGATTTGGGGTGTAAAAGGAGTAGACTTAAAATAAGACCAAATAGACAGGCGATTCAATGAAATTACAGCAGAAAACTCCCAGAACCCAGAGAACGAAGTAGCCATCCAAACACAAGGGGCATTTAGAACTCTACAGACATGGCCAGAGGAGAAATTCTGCACGACACGTCCTAGCCACAATGTGAAAAATACAAAGCAGAGTTGGGCTTGGAGACACACATTTACTCCCAGCATTCAGGAGACAGAGACAATCAGATGGCTGAGTTCAAGGCCAGCCTGGTCTACATAGTGAATTCCACGACACCCAGAGCTACACAGTGAACACCTGTCTCTAAACAATCAAACAGACAAACAGCAAAAAGAAAATACTAAAAGCAGTATGAGAAAAACGACTCACATACAAAGACAGGAACATCAGACTACCCCCACTGTGTTCATCAGCAACCACAAAAGCCAGAAAAGTATGAAATGAAACATTTCAAGGTCTGAAAGTAAATGACAACCCCAGAGCTCTATGTCCAAACCTGTCCCAAAGCTGTTCTTAAAAGCCTAATGCTAAAAATTGCAAGGAGTAAAAAAGTGCTGTTGGCAGTCTCCGTCATATTTCGCAGCATTGACTACTAACCGCAGGCGGGGTGCTGGCTTGAGAATTCAAAGCACCAACAGAGCCCAGGCTGGGCGTAAGGGCTGCCCTTACTGCTGTCTCCCTTCCCCTCACCACCTGACTCTTCCTGTGGCATCCACATCTTTGACTTTCGTGTGAATCTAGCATGTGCTCTTCCCTTTCAGCCCTCCAGCCTTAAGGAACTGCTACAGGCCACAGGAAAATATAAGAGCTCAGCTGGTTATGGCAAAGCCACTACCTGAAGGGATCAAGGAATTCCTTCAGAGGAAGCCAAATTCCAAGGAGCTTTTGGTGTTATTTGGCTTGTTACATATCAGCTGTCTTCTGTTATGAAAATCATGTGTGCCTTCATAGTTTTCCCATTGATTTTTCCCTAAGAAGTGCTAACAGTGTGGACTGATCACTCTCTGGACACATACATTCAAGGTATTTGGAGAACAGCCTCAGGAAAGACTTCCTCCCCCACAGCCCATCTGTTTCTCTCCTTTCAACACTGGAATCAGATCTCTCCCTTAGCCACTTTCAAGGACTAACAGAAATAACAGTTCAGACCACCACATGCTAGTCTCCTGATTTAAGGTGAATTCCACAAGGAAACATCACCTACGTCAGGTGGACCTTAATTAATAGCTTTGCACAATTTAGCTCGGACCCTTCTTTCTTACAGTCTTACTAACTTTATAGACCCCTAACTTCTTACCTAACCACTTCTAGGAATGCAGACTGAGCACACAGACTCCCTTTTTTATATACTAACCAGTCATTAGCACTCAGTTGACCTCCTTTTTACCACTCCCATTTTGGATTATAAAAGAAAGCCTGGTGGTCACTGCCTGAGGAAAATTCTTACCTGCCTTTATGACTCCATAGAATTCAAGTCTGATGACCTTGATTGACCAGGGGATTGCTATTGCTTGGGTTTATAACTGGACTCCTGAGAGACTTGGGGGGAATGGAAAGGCAGAGAACAGAGAGGGATAAGGAGGATTTTGACCAGAGAGAACGTGTGGACAAGATGGAAGATGAGGAAGAGTCAGATGAGGAAGTACTAGCTGGGTAAGAATGAGATGAAAAGGACCTAGATGAGGCAGAGGTAAGACGAGAGAATTAAGATAGAACTTAGAGGGAGCAGTAGATAAATATAGAGAGAAATCAGGCAAGAAAGGAGCTAGGCACAAGAACAGAAGTGAAGCTGTGTAAATAGGATGTTATCCCAGAGGAATTAAAGCAAGTGGACTATAGAGCTCGGTGTGCTGAGATTCTATTTCCCAAAAAAAAAAAAAAAGTCCTCACCGTTAGTAGTTCTCTCTCCTGAGCCCCTGGGATGTATAATATTAAGGCTGGTCCCTCTAATATTATACAAGAAGGAAGAATGATCCAGGACTTCCATCTCTCCCTCTCTTTCTTCTCCTCACCAATCCCAAGGCTGATGTGAAGGATGATCTCTGCACCAGCCTTTCCTTGGTAATTAATTCCTCCTGAACAGAAGCAGGTTCCTGCTGGGCAGCTGCCTCAGCCTCAAGTGCATGACATTACACAGGGCAGCAGTCACACATCTGCAACAGTGGCTTGAAGGTAAATCTAATTAATCTTATCAATAAAAATCAGGAGTCAGTCGGGCAGTCATGGCACACGCCTTTAATCCCAGCACTTGGGAGGCAGAGGCAGGCAGATCTCTGCGAGTTCGTGGCCAGTCTGGGCTACAGAGTGAGTTCCAGGAAAGGCGCAAACCCACACAGAGAAACTCTGTCTCGGAAAAAACAAAACAAAACAAAAAACAAAGAACAAAAAACAAAAACAAAAAACAAAAACAAAAAAACCAGCAGTCAGATATTGGGGTAAAAACTTGAAAAATCAGAGAAGCAGAGGAGCAGCCACAGTCACTTCCTATCTCTTCCATTTCTCTGTCCAAAGGGCCAAGATCGTCTCTCTGCCCCACCTTATTACTTCCTGTTTCCTCTCTGTACAGACCTCTAGATCTCCATGGTTAACTAGTGGCCAGCTCTACCCTCTGATTTCAAACAAACTTTGTCAGAAGACAAACAAAATATCACACAACATTTCTCATTTTTTGTCTAAATAAAAAGCAAAGGTTTTAACTAACATAGAAAAACTATATACAATAAGTACAATAACTATATACAAATATATACAGGCAATAATTATATTAACAATGTCTAGCCCATTAGCATTTGAAAAATTCAGAGAAAATAGTGGTCAGAAAAAGGTAGAGATATGCAGTAAAGACACTCAGATGAAAAAACCTCTAGATGGTTTACAGTGTGATAAATTATAATAAGTTGGACAAAGATGGAAAATACACAGAGAGTATGGATTGTGTATATTATTATGTTGTCTTTAAATTTTTTGGCTGCTAAGAGACCATGGATTATGGAAACTGCTATATTAAACCAACCTTGACTAAAATTACCTTGACTTCAAAATTTAAGTCAAAAGATATGTTACTTTGGGGGAAATGAGAGGTTATGGATTCACTCTGGGTTAAGAAAAATCAGATTTGATTGAGGAAGACCCCCTGGAAAATCTCCGATGGGAACAGATGGCCCAGGTGATCCAACATATCAGAGCACCTCTGTTGCAGATTCCTCTGGGTTCTGCATCCAGAACAGCTTCAAGGCTGCAGGCTGAGATGATCCAGCCTCACAGAATACTACCCTCAGGACTTGGCCATAATCCTAAATTTTCTCAGGATCCACCAAAGATTACCAGTGACCCCAATCAGCAGGAAGTAGTCTAGAGAACTATGCCCTCATTCCCAAAAAGTAGGTTATGGATATTTATTATCATTTAAGGGGGGTTGGTTACAAGTGTTATTGGCAATGGTCAAGAAAAAAGCTGAGCAAAGGAAATTAGATTCAAGGGTCTCTTTCTGAAAAGAAAAGGGGGGATATAGAAATGACAGGATAAAAGGGTAGATTATTGAATCTACTTTAATTCAAATAACAACTATTAATCTTAAATATTTTACATTGGTATAGATTTTGGTTTATTGATACAAATTTAAAGTAAATTTTGTTATACTATATGTATATTTCTAGTCTTGTTTAAAGTATTATGTCTATGCAGCTCATTTAAAAGGTAATTTTTAATTAAGAAATACAGATTAATAGTCATCTATAATAGCAAACTTACAGTCATATTAGGTATGTTTTCATGGTCATACTGAGATAAATTTCAAATAGGCAATCTTCTAACATTTCAAAGACCTACAGAATACGGCATTTAAAATGTTTTAAGAACTTAGGCTTTTCATGACAATGAGACATGTCTGCTCCTGGTAGCACCAATCTACTTCAGAGAAGATAATGGGCATTGAATAAACTCCATATGGAGTTAGTTTTCTTTATGGCAAAAGCTAGCCATGTGGGCAAAGAAACTGCCCTTGCCTCAATTGTTGGCAGATTCTATCCAAACTGGACAAGCAGGATGAAAAAAAAAGGTGACTGCTGAACTTTGCCAAGACAAGATAGGATGGTCCTTTAAAATTCCCTGATTCACAGGAAAGTCTGTCAGGCATGCTAGGCCTGTAGGCCAGAGTTGGATGCCCCAACATTGCAGAGGAACTTTGCATGACAATCCAGACAGCTGGAGGTCTCTGTCATTAGGTAATATTTCACCCTTTTGGGGTCTTTGATGGAGTTGAAGACTAGATAGTTATAGTTTTCCTTACTTTTGATAAAAGATGTCTTTGTGAGTCCAAAGTTTTGTATCTAAGTTAAGATAGATAATAGAGTATTTTCTCTCATTTTATCAAATACAAATATCAAGTAATTCTTACTTGATAACTGTTTTTGTTATATATAATCTTACTATGTTAAAGTTAAAACCTTCCTTTTTAATTAGACAAAGGGGGAAATGCTGTGAAATAATCCTCTTGTACACTGTAAAAAATTGTCACTCAAACTGGTTTAATAAAACGTTGATTGGCTGGTAGCCAGGTAGGAAGTATAGGTGGGATGACCAAACTAAGGATGATGGGAAGGAAAAGGGTGGAGTCAGACTTGCCAGCAAATGCAGAGAAGCAAGATGAGAATGTTGTATAGGATAAAGTACCAAGCCACGTGGCTAAACAAAGATAAGAGTTATGGGTTAATTTAAGGGTAAAAGCTAGTTAGTAACAAGCCTGAGCTACCAGCCAAGCATTTATAAGTAATATTAAGCTTCTGTGTCAGTTATTTGGGAGCAAGCAGCCGGGACAGGAAAACGTCAATTTACAATGGCATGAGGGCAATCTCTCCCCATTTGTGCTGCTCAGGACTGCAACGCTCTAGTCTTCCAGCCATTTTCAGAGTGTCCTCATAGGCCCGTGGCAGAACTTATTCATCAAGCAAGCATACCAAGTCCATAGCTCAGAGAAGACAATGGACCCCGGCATTCTCCCCATGGACACTCCATCTCCAGATATCTTAGTCCAGGCACACATCTTACTAGCCATGCAACCAACACCATAGCAACAAGGTGCGGCACTGTTAGGGGAAGAATGGCCATGTTGGGATCCCTTCAGAGGCCCAACCTTCTAAGGGTCATGCAGTCGCTCCTCTCATACTCGCCTTTGGTTCTGCGGTGCCCCAGGTTGGGCCAGTTTGTTAACTTCTAGGAGAGATGGGTACAAAAGTCTATACCGCAGACCGGCACAAATGACGATTCTGCCAAAGCCCAGCCTGAGGAGTTCACTGTGCTTCCTTACAGAACAGCATCCTCACACAAAGTCCACCCTATCATGGATGGTGACCTCAAGGGAGCTGCATCATGGGATTTCTCTTACTGTTAACCTTTCATCTCCTGTGTAGACTAACATCTCCCAAGATCACCTGCAGCTGCAAGGCAGACCGGGAAGGAGCAATAGCTTGAATCCCAGGTGAGGAACTCATGACCCTTCTCTCTCTCATCTACCAGGAAATGTCAATAGCTCTACTGCTTTTACAATAAACTGTGCTATCACTATACTGTTTTGATCCTTAGTAGCCAAGGTTATCAGGCCAACCTAATCTTTGCCACAAGATGGCATCATGTTATGTCTGGAGGAAAAAATGCCATACAACAGGTGGAGCAGAAAACGGGCAGATGAATGGATGGATGTAAAGAAAGATTAATGGGTGGGAGGATGGGTAAAAAACTAAATAGATGAATGTACAACTTGTGTGTGGATACGTGGATAGGAGGATGAGAGGCTGTCAAGAAGAGGGCTGACTGGCTGCTTAGCTGGTTAGAGACACTGGCGGATGAACACATGGTTATATTGGCAGAAGGGTGTGTATGGTTGCGCAAACGCGGAGCCAGACTTTCAGAGCAAGATCTGAGCCCACCGTGAACTCACCTGCTGAACCGGAACACTGCTGCCACGGGGCAGGGGGTCTTGGGAGTTGTAGTCCAGGGATTCCACATAGTCAAGTGGGCAGGGAGGACACTGCCGGCTGATTGCTTCTTCTGGCTCTGGCAATGTAGAAGACAGAGGGGAGGCCCTGCAGTGCCCCTGCTCTCTGCCCCAAGGCCAGTTACAGCCATTGCCCTAAGTCCCACTCACAGCCCCACTGATGGGCCCCCCTCTCATGGTAAGCGAGTCCTGCGGCTGGGGTGAGCTGTGGATGGAGTGCTTTGGGTCTACCTCATTGGCTGAGGGGCCATCTCAGAAGTGATCCACGGTCTTCGTCTTCATCTGATGTGCTGGAGGGCAGAGGGCCTCACTTTGGAGCACGTGGTGCTGGGAAGTGTAGCCCTTGAAAATCCACCATCCCATCTACTTTTTCCTTTCCCCTCTCACCAGGATGCCCCAGAGTCCAGCAAAAACAGGTGGGTTCTGATGAGCGAAAGAAGAGAGAGAGAGACCCTTTAGAGGTGTTCACAAGGCCCAAGACCAGAGGGTCAAATGTAGTTTAGAGCGCCAGACTGCTTCCACAGCAGAACCGCAAGGAGCTAGGTCCACGAGCTCAGGGGGAGGCTTTCTTACAGTGGGGTTAGCAAGAGAAAGACCCCGTAATGTTAGATGACGGCCAGCAGGGGGCGCGCGATGGCCAGGTTTGGATCAACACCAATGCATCCCTCAGTCGCCCGCCGAGCCTCAGTGATCCATCAGTAAAATGGGGGCAATAACAATGTATGGCGTAGGGATGTTCAGAGAACTACCCAGTGAAACAGCCGCTGAAAGGCATCTGGCACGGTGCTGACTGCATCTCTCTGTGAGACAACCTCCATGAGAGTAACGGAAAAAAATGATTAGACGACTGCGGGGGCGTGGCTGGCTGCGGGGGCGTGGCTGGCTGCGGGGGCGTGGCTGGCTCCGGGGCGTGGCTTGCTGCCACTCTGCTCCTTCCTTCCACTGGAGACTCGGATGATGTCCTTTTAATACTGGGCAGTAACATGGCGCTCACAGTAACACGGCTGTGGTATGCGCCCCAGCTGTGCTAAGGCTGGGGAATGCCTCTGAGCAGCTCACGGGCTTGGTCCCGAGTGCCTCCACCCCATCACCACCCCATCAGTGGATAAACCCACTCACGGGTTTGTAGAGAGGTGGGCCTAGTTGGAGTAAGAGGGTCACCGGGGGTGTGTCCTCGGGGGTGACATCTTGTCCCCGGTCCTTTGCCCTCCCTTGCCCCGCCCTCTTTCCCAGCTGCAGTGTGGGGCGAGCATCTCTGAATCACAACACCCTACCTTAGCATAGACACTGAAAGAGCGATCATGGACTAAGTCTGACATCTTGATCTCAAATATTTTGTCATAGTGTTGGAAAGTTAACAGAGACTTCCAGGGACACAAAGAGGATTAATGGTTCTCCTAGGCCACACAGTTATCGCCTGGAACAGTCAATGAGAGATAATTTAATCACTTTCAAACCTACGCGCACGGCCAGGAGAGACAGAGCCTTTGTTTAAGAGCCTGCACTCCAAGACGGGCCGGCGGCTGGCGCCGGAGCACACCCAGCCTTCCGCCTGGAGCCGGCTGTTGCCACAAGAGGTTGCACATTTTTGCAGGACCCTCTCAAGCAGGATGGCGTCCACTTACAGGCACTTGGTGGCCGGTGCGGTCCAGTCAGGCTGCTTCGGAAGCGTTTGAATGTCCTCCAGAAGTCTTGGACCTACTTTGCTTCAGCTGTCAACTTGACACCAACCTACAATCACCTGGAAAGAGGAAAAGTCACCTGAAGAATTGCCGCCATCAGATTGGCCCATGGCAGTACCTGTGTCTTTCTCCATTGCTACTCAATGGAAGGTGCAGTCCAGCCAACAGAATAGCAAACTAAAACAGAAATTCACTGGACCTCCCCAGCCTCCCC
>CABHPQ010160965.1:4000-24226 GCA_902168405.1 Peromyscus aztecus | reverse complement strand
CCAAGAGATGGCTCAGCAATTAAGAGCACTTGCTGCTTTGGCAAGAGGCCCCAAGTTGGGCTCCCAGCACCCATATTGGGTTGTTTATAAACACCTTGAATTTCAGCTCCAGCAGACTTGATGCCCCCCTCTGGCTCCCAGGGGCACCTGGGCTCATATGCATGTACTCACTCACAGACATATGATTAAAATTAATCTTAAAAAAAATAAAATAATTATGATGGAAGTCAGGTCCTCTGGCCACATGTGATCAAAGGATATAGAAAATTTTTCAGAGTGATAAAAGACCACAAAATCTATTTATTGATCCATATGGAAAGGAGAGCACTTCTGTTAAGCCTGAACAAGAAATGGAGAAAACAAAAATACGCGACAGGGTTAGGCTTGAGAAATAACAAGTGACAGCCTGAAGAATTCACTCAGGAAAGCTAAGCACAGTTACACACCAAAAAACAGTTTAAACCAATGATAATTGATATGATTGATATGTCCCCATAAAAGTTTAAAATAGAAAGCCAAGGAGAAAGGAAAATCCAAACAAAATATTAATTAGAGGGGGAAACACACTTCTAAAAGAAAAAGAAATTGTACATCCATAGGCACAGAGACAAGACACTCTCCTGAGCCTGAGAGCCTTGCAGGGCATTTTAATAGCTGTGAGTGTGTGGCATGGTAATTCTTTTTTTTTATCATTGTGTATGTGTGAGACCTGTGTGTGGATGATGTGTGTGTGTGAGTGGGGGCATTCATGTGCTATGACATGCCTGTGGAGGTCAGGGGATGGCCTCAAGTACCAATCCTCACCTTCTACCTTATTTGAGACAAGGTTTCATTGCTCACTAGGCTAGGCTTCTGTGCATTCCCCTGACTCAGCTCCTACCTTATATCCATGCTGAGATTATTAATCCATACTACTATGTCTGGCTTTCCATGGGCTCTGGGAATCTGAATGCAGATCCTCATGCTTACATGGCAAGCATTTGCTTTACCCACTGAGCCATCCCCCCAGCCCCTGCCAAAGGAGTTCTAAACAGAAGAACAGCACGTATGTGATACCCTGCATCCTGTAACCATGGTAGTGTAGCAAAGAGTTATGTAAACAAGGGAATTGTTCTGCAATTTCCTTTTGGAAAGTAGGGGAAAATATGATGCATGCTGTGCCAGCCTATAAAATGTCACCTATTCCATAGCAAAGCCACCCATACAGAACAGAGGATGAATCTCTTAGCAGCAGTATATGGGTTTTTAAATTTCAGCTTATTTATGTCCATATGTATGTGCACGTGTGTGCTTGCATGTGAGTGCAGTGCATGAAGAAGCCAGAAGAGGGCATTGGAAACACTAAACTGGAGTTACAGGTAGCTGTGAGCCACTCAACATGCATGCTGGAAACCAGACTTGAGTTCTTCACTAAATTAACCACTGGGCCATCATCCCTCCAGCATCTGTGGTATGAGTTGAGCACTGTCACAGAGGAATTCACTCCACTCTACATTCCAAAGAGTAATGCTTTACTCACACTTATCAACCGTGTACTGAGTACTGTGCACCTCACTCACACTCAGTCGTGAAATTCTTGCCATGAAGATTGTTCACGCTTCCATTTTACAGGTGAGAAAACTGAGTGACAGAGGGGATTGTCAACGTGAGGGTCACTGAACTTTAGAAGGATGAATTCAGATTCCAGCCTGGACGATCTTCTCTTCCTACTGTACTATGATTAGGAACAAGGCCAGCTGTGGTGATGCACATCTGTAATTGCAGAACTCAGGGACCTGAGAGAGAATGAGAGAGAGCAGCATGGGCCACACACAGAGTTCCAGGCCATCTAGGACTATGAAGTGAGACATGGTTCAAAGGGGGAAAAAAAAATAGAACAAATACAAGAAGGAGAGAGGGAGGGGAGGACAGAGGAAGGAAGGGAGAGAGGTAAAAAGAGAGGGGAAATGAGAGGAACAGAGGAAGGAGAGAAAGGAAAGGGAGATGAGAAGGGACAGAAGGGAGGAGGAGGAGGAGCAGGGAGAGGAAGGAAAAAGGGGGAAAGTAAGATAAAAAGGAGGAGTGAGAAGCTCCAGAGCTAACGGCTCTAAGACTTTCTGAATATGTAGGGAACTTATTTACCAACTGGACAATGGAAATAACCATCTACCACAGCAAACTTTACCCGCTGCCTTATACACCAGTCCCACCAACTCAAGAATGAGGGCTTTACAGTTAAAACTCAATTCAGACGCACAGACCTCGGTTCAAATCGCTTCCTGTTATTACGCAAGCCACAAATAACCTCAAGGAAGTTTCATCTTAGCCGCAGTCTCCCGACGCAACTAAATGTATGATTCAGAGCTTTCATGAAAATTTTGCAAGTCAACACAGGACAAATTGCACAGTGCCTAACACACAGAATTTGCCAAGTAAACCTTAGCTATGTAGACAACCCTCAATTGCGTCTGCGAAGGTTAATCTTCTTGTCAACGGTCAACTTGACTGGACTTAGAATCACCTAGGAGTATGTCTTCAGAGAGTGTTTCCAAGGAGTTTTAACAGAGGAGGGAAGTCTCACCCTGAATGTGGGCAGAGCCATCCCCTAGGCTGGGACTGAATAAAAAGGAGAAAGTGAGCTGAGCACCAGCATCCATCTCTCTCTGCTTCCTGACTGTGGACACCATGGGACCAGCTGCCTCACGGTCCTGCCGACACGCTTCCTCCCACCATGATGGACTGTGTGCTCTCAAACTGTGAGCCACAACAAACGCTTTCTTCCTTCCGTTACTGTTTGGTCACAGTGATAAGGAAAGGGACTTCAACAGATCCCTAAGCCAGAAGAGGTTAACCTGCAGGCAAAACCTACCCCAATTCCTGTTTGTACAAGATCCACAAGCTAAAAAGAGTTTTGCAGGTTGGGGATTTAGCTCAGTGGTAGAGCGCTTGCCTAGCAAGCGCAAGGCCCTGGGTTCGATCCTCAGCTCCAAAAAAAAAAGAATTTTGCATCTTTTAAAAATGCTAATTTTTACATCCAAAGCAGAATAATATAATCTTTTTGGTTTGAGGAGGAATATCTGCTCCAGACTCCTCCTCTCCCCACACCCTAAGACACCAAGTCGCTCAAGCCCCTTATGCAAAAAGATGTCATATTTGCATATAATTTGCATATATTATACAATATATTTGCATATAATCTATCTCCTGTTTACTCTGAATTAGCTCCAGATTATTTAGCATATGTAATACAATGTAAATGTATGTAAACAGTTGTGATATTGTATTATTTAGGGAACAATGATAAGGAAGATCAGGGTTTGTTGCTGTTGTTTTTTCCTCAGTATTTTCCATCTGAGGTTGAGCTTAGAGTTGCCAGCAACAGAGAGCTGATGGGTATTTAGGGACATATGGAAATCATAGGAGATTCAAATTTTGCTGTCTAAAAATAAAGTTTTATTGGAATGGGGCCACTGGACTCCTTTGTTTACACAGTCTATAGAAGCATTCATGTGACGTGGCAGTTACATCATTGCGACAGAGACCATATGGCCCTTAGAGCTAAAAATACCCCACCTTAGCCTAGCCTTCAGAAGAAATCTGCCAACCTATGACCTGCCAATTATTGAACAAAAGCGACAAGTTAAGGACTCATAAACCAGTTATTTGTTCTGCATGAATATAATGTCATAAATCAAGATCCTGTTCCTGGAAGGCCACATCATGCCATACAAATAATGAACTGGCTCATACCAGAAAAGAGATACAAATAAATGATTTTAAATGCAGTGCCTACGTGGACCCAGACATGATACAAAGGCTGCGTTATAAGTGCTTATTTGAGAAAAGCCTGGCTGTGCAGGCCCATAATTTCATAACTCAGGAAGCTGAGGCAGGGGGACAGGGAATTCAAGATCTGCCTCATCACCTTAGTGAGTTAAGGTCACAAAAGGGCCCTGTCTCAAAATTTTTAACAAAAACAAAAAGAGTTCATGTGTAGCTCACAAGTTCAGCTCCTACCCAGAATCCCCCAGGATTCTGTGGGCATGGCCCAGCAGTAGAGCATTTGTTTAGCATACATTAGGCAGTGGGTCTGATACTCAGTACAGTTTCTTTGGGAAGATTTGTTGGTGTGGTTCAGTCTGACTGAGGGTTTTGGTTACAGGAATCTATAGGGAGAACCACCCCCCCACAATCCGTCCATTATTCCCCTAAGACCATAGGCATCTGCTGTGGCTTTAAGTTAAAATTACGTCCACATGTTCCCCTCAGCGACTGTGCACACCCATAGTTCCAAATGTCTGAGTGTGACAAGGTGTAGAAAGGGGAGTGCACAGCCATCCTTCTCCAAAGTCTCTATCATCATCACCATTATTGTTGCTATTGTTTTCATTATTGTCATTATCACTTGAGGTTTAATTGATACAGGGTCTCATAATGTAGCCCAGACTAGCCTCAAACGCATGGTAATGATGCAAGATTATAAGCACGTACCACCATGGCAAGGTTGTCCAGTCGATTTCCTGACTGACTCAGCTTCAGGGGCTCAATGTGTCTTCACATTTCAGTTTGTAGTCATGAATAGGCACACAAGTGCCCCCACCCCCACCCCAGGGCTGCTAACTGATGACCTGGAGCTCCTTCCTCATCTCCACCTGCTACACTCTAGGCACTAGTGACTCTCTAGGTGGCATGTTGTCTCCTCCATCCCAAAGCCTTTGGTCCACATGTCATGACATCCACCCTCCCATCCCCCACCCCATCCTCACCACAACCATCTCACCCCTACTACTGACTTTTCCAGATGAACACCTGTTTTACCATAGGGTGTATGACAGCACAAAGCAGGGCAGCCGTCTTCCACATCACCATAGAGTCAGAAGAAAGCTCAACTGTTCAGCTGTGTCTACACACAGGAGTAGAAAGGAATGAAGGGGGTGGACCATGGAACTCCACGGTGTCAAAGACAAAACAAAATGATAAAGTAGACCATGAGGATTTTAGGGGAAAAGGAAGACCACTGGTGTTATATTAAAATCCAAACTCAGTGTTGCTTACTGAAGTTACAGTTTGAATGTGCTCAGAGTTTGAACACTTGGCTCCAGGGATCTAGGGGTGCTGTTATGGCGGTTGTATAAACTGCAGGAGGTGGGGCCAGAGCTGGAGGAAGTGGATCACTAGGAGAGGCCTATTTCCTGTCCTGTCTCTGCTTCCTGGTCCTCTCAGACATGAGCCAGCATGGTCACGAGCCAACCACCAAATATTTTCAAGAGGTATGCTGTAAACCTTCCCAATGATATCTCCTCAGAAATGCACCTTTTCATACCTCCTTTGCCTTGGATATTTTTAAATAGTTATTTATATATTTTAACATAATGTGAAAGAAAGAGCAAAAAAGAAAAAAATGCTGTTTAGGCAAAGGGAGGGATAAAATAGGAAGTTCTCCATCACACACAAAAATATGTCAAAAACGAAAATTTCATCAACAGTGATGTTGACTTAAAGCCAAGTCACAGGCCACTCAAACAGGAGAAGCCTCACGGGTTATGAATCAAAAAGTTTTAAGTGTTAAATACTAATCTGCGATAGGCTGTCCCCTTATCTGGGAGCCAGAATACGCCCTTCCTCCCTCAAGCTGCATCTTATGAGGTGTTTGGTGAGAGCAACAAGAAAATAATGAATACAGTACCAATTCTACTACAGTATAATGAAACACAACTTCACATCTTTACATCTAAAATGAAAGAATAAAATGAGGGAAAAATTAGCTTAACTCCGTATGCAGTCTAAATTCATAGACAAAACAATGCTAAGTATATTAGGCTGAATAGGAAGAAATAGACTAGAGCAAAATTACATTCTTTTCTTAACTCCAGATTTTAAAATTATAATAACAGAGGCTTCAGAGGAAAGATAAACATTCATTCAACAAATATGTGTGTTCCCATTCTGCAGCAAGGATTATTGCATATAATTTTAGAGAAATTAGCAATCTTAAGAATGCATAAAAACACACAGAAAGGATGACAATATCAACACTAGGAAATCTGTGTACATATTACAAATGCACTCAGTGGCACCAGACGGCACATAAATAGTTGATGCAGAAGAGTACCTTCTACCAGCTCCCAGAACATGCAAGAACACATGAACACTGGTTTGTTGCTTTGATGCTGTTGGTGTTTTTGTTTGTTTGTTTTTGTTTGAGACAAGACTTCACCATCCACACTAGCCTTAAAATCACTATGTAGATCAAGATCACCTGGCCCTCTGTGTCCTACCTCCCAAGTGCTGGCTATCCAGACGAGAGCCACAATGTCTGATTTTGAGCCAAACTTCTTTACAAAGCCAATAACTGGACATGGGTTTAAGGGAGGTATGAATTAAATGCCAATCCAAAGAGTATGTATACTATTTAAAACGTATTAAATTAGTGTTGGGCATGGAGCTCAGTGGTAGAGTGTTTGCCTATCATGTAAGAGGCCCTAGGTTCCATTTCAGCATGACAGAGAACAAAAATAATAAAATAAAATAATAAGAATAAACTATGAAATTCGAAAACACGGGAAAAAATTTCAGCCCAATTTTGGCAGAGATCATTAAACTGTCTCGATTCTTTGAGAAGAGAATATGCCTGGTTATACGGAGTAATTAAAAGGAACATCGTAATAACAGTATATACAGCATCCTGTAAATGGAAGTGATTCAGAAGAAGAAAGCGCAGTTTTCTTGTGTCTGTGTTACAGGTGTTAGGTAGGGGAGCACTCAGTAGTTGAAAAATCAGAAATGGCCTACTGTCTAGCGACAGACAACGGAACAGCAATAACGACGTAGTAAACAGTGAGCAATTGTGTCATCACAGGCAGGCAAGAGCGAGAAAGGACATTTACCACATGCTGCAAAGGGAGAAAATGCAGAAATAAATTGAATAACCATAGTGATGACAACCATGCACATAGCTTTGTGCAGGGAAAGAGGGAAAAAGACAGTGGCGTTTTTAACCCAAGTTCACAACTCAAATTTGTAAACACTTTAGCAGGGTGACAGGTCATACTGCAATTAAAGTACTTAAGATCCAGCTTCTAGTGGCTAGGTAGACAGTTCAGATAAGGAAGTGTTTGCCACACAAGCACAGGACATGAATTGGTCACCAGAACCCATGTAAAAAAAAGTCACCACGTGAGCCTGACCCCCGTCCCTGTAAGGACAAGAGTCAGGAGGACCACTCTGGGGCTTGCTGTCCTAGAGGATAGTGCCAGGCTCCATAAGGTACCTTGTCTCACAGGAATATGGCAGAGAATGATGGGTCAGGATGCTCTGTGTCCTCTTCTGGCATCTGCAGGCATATGCATACACCACACACACACACACACACACACACACACACACACACACACACACACGCATACACACACAAAATTAAAGCAATTTTTAAAATCACCAGGCTTGGTGGCACATGCCCGTAATCCAAGTTCTAGGGAGACTAAGACAGGAGGATCCAACCAATGCAAATTAGTCAGTGAACCCAGAGTTCCAGTGAGAGACCCTGTCTCAAAGAACAGTATGGATGGTGCCTAGAGAATGACACACAAAGATGTGCTCTGGTTTCCATATAGGTGTACATACACACGTACATACACGTATGCACTCAAGGGAACACACACATGGTCTCTAGGGATCCTTAGAGCAATTCCTCTAAGGTGTTTCGCAAGAAACACCACAAAGTGGCTGGTCCATGAATCCTGGGAAATTATTTCCAGGATGGTTTGTACGGATGTGAACAAATGTGAGCACACAATAAAGACGCATGTGGATGGGGAATCCATCACTGTAGATATGCCATCCCAAAATATCATGCCCGAACCACAAGGCAGACTTACTGAAACAGACACGGGTCTTTTAAGACAGCCTGATATGACGACAGCGGTTGCTTGCTGTTTTATTCAGAGAAAAGCTTCCTGCCATCAGCACTGCGAGGCTCTGAAAAGCTTCTCTGGGAGGAATCGATTTTCAACGTAAGAGATCAGGTTGGAGACATTTGTGCCTTTACTTCGAGAAGTCAGCAGATTTCCCAAAACATTTTCTGAAGAGATGTGTATACAAGAAGGGTCAATATTAATCTAATGGATTAAACTATTAGCTCGGCTCACTAGAACTAATGTGTGAGAGTGCACATTTTGTTTCCAGAAAGAGAAGAAATGGGAGCTTGATTACAGCCTAATAATCCTCCGACGAAAGGAACATGGTCTGAGTTTTCTTCATATCCCTACCATCTAACCAAATTTAGTGTTGGGCAAATGGATGGGTAAATGGGTGAGTGAGTGGGTGGATGGATGGATGGAAGGATGGATGGATGGATGGATGGATGGATGGATGGATGGATGGATGGATGGATGGATGAAGAGATGAATGAGTAGGTGGGTACATGGATGGATGGAGTATGGATGAAGAGATGAATGAGCGGGTGGGTTGGTAGATGATGAACAGGTAAACAAATGGAAAACAGTGTGTACTGGTGAGCAGAAGGAAGGATCGATGGTTGTGGATGGTTGTGGATAGATAGGGTCGTGAAATGAATGAGGTGGATCGATGGGTAGATGAGAGAGAGAGATGATAAATAAATGATGATAGATACATACAGTTATATATACATACATACACAGATAGATACATACATACATAGACACATACATACATACATAGATGATAGATGCATTGATAGATACACAGATACATAGATTATGAACCCTAATCTGCAAAGACTCCCTCAAACTGAAAATAGCAAGACCTGTGGTACTCCAAACATGAGCCAAACAAAAAGGAACCATGCAAATGTTTAAAAGTCATCCCATGGAAAATTAATGATGATTTGTGAAATCTTTCAAGGAAACATTGAGAGCTTCCAGCCTTGTCCATTAGGCGTAATCCCCTTGGCCACTTCATCAGAGTTCAAGCAGCATACTGAAGTACTTTCAATGAGTCACTCTCCACAGCGAAGAGACATGGAGCTCAGCCAGAAACAGTTACGCTGGTACGAGGCTGCTGACCGGCGCGGGAATTCTCCCAGTACAGGCCGAGAGCAGCAGTAACTGGAAACGATTTAGAAAGGTGAATTCAGGGTGAGGGGTATAACTCAGTTGGCAGAGCCCTTGCCTGGCCATGCCCAAAGCCCAGAGCTCTTCACCCAACACCACATAAACCAAGTGTAGCGGTTCAGAGAAGGAGGAGGTAGAGGAAAGAGGGTCGGGAGTTTAAGATCATCCTCGGCTACAGAGTGAGTTTTGAGGCAAGCCTGGGCTACATGAGACTCTGTCTCAGAAAAGAAAAGGAAGAAAGAAAGAGAGAGGAGAGGAGGGGGAAGGAAAGGAAGAGGAGGGGAGGGAAGTGAGGAGGGAAGGAGAAG
This sequence comes from Peromyscus aztecus, assembly GCA_902168405.1. Lineage (NCBI taxonomy): Eukaryota > Metazoa > Chordata > Mammalia > Rodentia > Cricetidae > Peromyscus > Peromyscus aztecus. The sequence goes on along the minus strand of CABHPQ010160965.1, from coordinate 14,847 downwards.
AGGGGAGGGCCATGTTTAGACTACAGATCAACAGAGAGGGTGACTGCAAGTCAATAGTCAAAGGACCTGATACTAGGAATCTGAAGGTCTTTCCACTCTTACAGTGATGGCCATGAAACCATCAGACCTTTATCCATTGGTCATTGCCTCTTGATGAGACAGCAGACAAGGAGAGCTACTGTGCGATAGTCCTCAATTAACACAAGTTACATCCCTGAGAAGTCGGTATTTCCATTCTCCTTTTTTATAGATGAGGAGCAAGCATATACTACTAAGGGGGCTGAGGAAATGGCTCCGTCAGTCCAGTGCTTGTCACATAATCGAAAGAATTGTGTTTTTTGAGACAGGATTTCTCTGTGTAGCCACAACTATCCTGGAACCTGCTCTGTGTGTGTGTGTGTGTGTGTGACAGAAAGAGAGAGACAGACAGAGAGAGACAGAGACAGAGACAGAGAACAATTTCCAGGAGTCAGTTCACTTTTTTCACTATATGGGTCATAGGGATTTGAACTTGGGTCGTCAGACTCAGCAGCAAGCACTTTTACCCACTGAGCCATCTTGCTGGCCCTTGTTAGGTTTTGTCTCACTTCAGGATAAGTCATGCAGGAAGCTCTCTTCCTTACCTACCCCTTCCTTTACCATCTTCCAGTTGCTAGAAAGAGCTTTATTAGATCTTGACCATCTAATCCCATGTCCCCTCTTCCCGGATGAATGGGGGCATAATAACTAACAAGTATCATGTGACAAACCGAGAAATTTGCAGTTTGCAAAACCTATTTCCCTAGGCACAGTGTCCTAGGGAAGCAACTCGGGGGCTCCTCAGGAAACCTCCATGACCCTCAGATTCCTCACTCATAAAGTAGGCATCCTATCCGTTCAAAACGACTTTGAGGGGCTCCCTTTAGTACTGAGAACATGCATACAAGAAATGCTCTATATCTCCCAACTACCACACTGATACCAGAATCCTCTGCTTTGTGTCAACACAGATGGAAGGATAGTAAGACACGCCCCCTTCTGTAACAGCACACCGACCGAAACACATTATCTTATTATTCGCTTGCTATTCCGGTAACTCATTTCCCAGCTTTCATTCTTCCCTCTTACAAAAAAAAGAGGCAAAAAAAAAAAATCAATGGAATAAGAATGCTGCTATTTTCTGATACAAATTAAACTCCACATCCAAACACAAACGGAATAACCAACAGCATATGGGTGTCCTTTGTCAATCTTTACCTCCTGAGGGAAAATCAGCCAGATGGCAAGGGGTGGGGTGGGGGGGGGGGAGTCCACTGGCGTTTCAAGAAATGGGGATGAAGGTGGGGGGTGGGCAGGCCTGATCCCCAGGCTCTCGAGGGAGAAAAGCCTCAGAATTTGCAGTGACTGTTTCTGTAAATGAGAACTGGCCTGCTTTCCAGGCTCTGGAGTGAGAAGGATCCTGGCATTGGTGAAAAACCATCAGTGAGATCAGGTTTGTATCAACAACTGAGCCAAATCCCATAAGTTCAGTATTCATATCCAAAAAGGTACTTGGGCATCAGTTCGCAGGATTCATGTCAACAAAGCAGATGATTAATGATCAAGGTATGTTCTGCCAGCAGCTCTGAGTATACACACACTCTGGTAAAGTGGGGCTATTAACATCTTACAGGTCAATAACAGCATGCTATCTCAGAAATAAAGATACTGGATTATGTTAACCAAGGCGTTTCTAAAGCATGGAGAGATAACTTCCCTGCCCACCACAACAGCTAAAATGGGAAAACTGATACCACCAAATGCTGGCAAAAACAAGGAGCAACTAGAATGCTCACATTTGACTTTGTTAGACTGTAAAGCAGTTTATGTGTTAGACATTCAACCAGCCTATGGCTCAGTGATTCCACCTAGAGATTTATCAGAGAGAAATCAGAACTCAAATATGCAAGTCACGTACAAATGTCCATGGTAGAGGCTAGAGAGCTTGCTTGGTGGTTACAAGCATTCATTGTTTACTCAAAGGATCTGGGTTTGGTTCTCAGCACCCACGTTTGGATGGTTCACAAGTGCCTGTAATTCTAGTTCCAAGGAATCTAATACTTTTTTCCTGACCTCTGCCAGTACCTGTAAACATATATATACTCAGGCACAGGCACAGGCACATGCATGCATACACACACACACACACACACACACACACACACACACACACACACTACATAAACACTAAGTTTTTAAAAAATGTCATTGTAGCTTTATCCATAATAGCCAAAAGCTGGATATAATCTGGCCTATCAAATGAACAATGACTGAATGGAGTTATTCAATAAAAAAGCTGTGATCTACCCATACAAAGAATGCAAATCAGCAATAAAAAGAAACGAAAGTGGGGCTGGAGAGATGGCTCAGAGGTTAAAAGCACACACTGCCCACACAGAGGACCTGAGTTCAGTTCCCAGCACCTACAATGGGCCATTCACAACAGCCTATAACTCCAGCTCCAGGGAATCTGCTGCCCTCTTCTGGCCTCTGCAGGCACTACACTCACATACACACACCCACATATACATACATAATTAAGACTAAAAATAAAATTGAGAAACAAGATAATATTCATCGGAGAAGCATTCATTATCCTTGCAGACTGGCCACCTGTTGTTTTCTAAATAAAGGTTTATTGAAACATAGCCACACTCAGTCAATTACATATTCCTACAGCTACTTTCTTCCCGTGACAGCAGATTTAAGTAATTAGTACAGAGCCTTGGTGGCTGCCAAATCTAGCATACTTACTATCTGCTATGCTATAAAAACTGCACAACTCTGACAAAAATAAAAGGGGAAAACATGCTCAATGGGAGGGGGGGAAAACACAGACACAAGGAAGCATGTATCACAGGACTCATTCTTGTGAAGTTCTGAGAATACCAGAGCGGGGCTGGGGAGACAGCTCAACTGTCTTCATTGGGGAACTGGAGAATGCGTAATTCAAGGTCATTTTCAGCTTCATAGTGAGTTTGAGGTTAGTCTGGCCTACGTGCGATCTTGGGGGAGAATATGGGGAGCCTGTGAGAGGATTCGGCATCTGAAGGCATTTCCTGACAAGCCTGAGATGGGAAAATGGGTGGGGAGCTCTAACTGGGGACAAGGAGAAGGAGGACAGTACAGAAGGAGATGGTGGGAGGAAGGATGAATAAAGCTAAGACTGTTTAGAAAAGGCATAGGAGTCATGTTTTATATTTATCTAAGATTACCTATAGTACACATACATGTATATGTTTACAAACACACACACATAGTTTAAACGAAGTTACGCCACTTGGGATGGTAATGCTATCCCCAAGAGCCATAGATAAACAAAAACCCCCACTATCAAGCATGAGGAACCCCTTTTTGAACTGTTTATCAGGGTAGTTCAAGAGACTCCCAAAACAATATAAGCTACTGCTGCTGCCCTTGGTTGCCTTCCAGAAGTTGGAAGGAAGCCCCTATTTCTGAAGCCACCACACACTTCGGACATAGGACTTGAAAGAACTAAGGCACATAGGACTTGAAAGCCTTCTCTCTGAGGACTAGCTTTCACGGTACCAGAAGAGGCTACACTCTAAACCGCTAAGAGAGAAAAGTCATCAGCAGTTCTAGGCAGCTGTGATGCCTATGAAGCACAACACTGACCCGCATAGCAAGCTACCCTTAGAGGTGCAGTAGTGGCACTCACATCTCAGCAGTAACCAACAGCTGTCCAGTTGTGCTTAAGACTCAGTCAACAGGTGGGAAGTCACACCCGGTACGGGAAACCTAGCAAACCACTCATAGATAGCGAGGTCATGGATCTTAGAAAAGAACTTAATACTGCCACCTTCCCTAAACTATTATAATTTATCACTGCATTCTAAATACCTATCCTTATACCTACTGATAAGTGTCGCTCTCGCCTCTTATCAAAGAAGCTTCTTTTTTGCCACAGATGGAGGCTATGAAAGCAAGCTACGACTGGTTAAAATGCAGAACACAACTGACTGTGGGGTGCCTAGCCCCAGCTGGGAACCCTGAAGAAGAGAAGGCGGAAAGATTGTGAGAGCCAGTAGACTAGGAAGTCTAAGACAAGATTGCATCTTCTAGATATAACGGGGAAGCTATGCCCATGAAATCTCAACAATATGACTGCCAAAACAAGGCCAGAATAATGACAACACCGGTTGACATGCCAACATGAATGGGGAAATTAGATGGGGTCCTACCCCTAGGTGATAGAAGAATTAGTCTTCCCCAGAGATGAACACCCTAATTGGTTATCCAACACCAAGTGGTCAGCTCTACAAATATATACATATAAGCAGCACTAAGTGGACTTAACAGGTCATATTTATATATTTATTTTGAGTGTGTGTGTGTGTGTGTGTGTGTAAAACAATGGTAATTAAAAAGAAGCCATAAATTTAAGAGGGAGGCAGGGGAATATGGAAGGTCTTGGAGAGAGAAGAGGGAGGAGGAAAGTGATGTGATTATATTTTAATAAAAAATAAATTAAATTTAAAAAAGGAACATCAGAGTTTCAGCCTCATAAATTGCCCTTTATTACTCTCAAACCAAACTATTAAAGAACACCTTTAAAAAAAACCATGGGGACCTGTAAAATGACTCAGCACATAAAGACACCCGCTGACAAGTTTGAGGACCTGAGTTCAATCCCAGGACCCACACAGTAGAAGGGGAGAAGTGAGTCCAGCAAGCTGTGCTCTGACCTCCACACACAACTATGGATTTGATTAGGTAAGCAAGTTACATGCTAATTTAAAAAAGTCAAAACAATTTATCCCCAGAAACCCAAGGCAGGATCTTTCTCTTCTTTTTGGACTCCATGTATCCCTAGCTTCACATTAACATTCAAGACAATCTTGTGCAGATGTTTCTCAAGAACCAGCTGTTCCTCAAAGGAAAAATCACGTTCGTATTTATTTCACATTCAGTCTTTGCTCAAACATTCCATGGAAGACACGCCGCCCAATAGAGTTGAAAAGTTCAAGTCCAAGAGGCTCAGGGGAGGCAGAGTGGAAGCTATGTCAACCCTTCCCCCGGGGTCCTCGCTGAGACAGACCTTAACCGACCCCCTCAGAGCATGCCCAGAGCATCCATGATTACGAGGTGCCACTTTCTTCATGCACCACACTTTGATGCCCAAAGGCCCTCCTGCCTCCCTCTCTCTGAATGTGTCTTCTCTCTAGGGAGTGGCATCTATATATTAGTCACTTTCCTAATGGCTGCCACAAAATGCCTGGCAGAAGCAGCTTTTGAGACCCCCAACTCCTAAGACAAGGTGGAGCCAGCAAGTGGCTCAGTAGGCAACGGAGGTCCCCACCAAACCTGGTGACCTGGGTTTGATCCCCACGATCCATATGGGGGAGGGAGGGAACCGTCTGCTCCAAGTTGTCTTCTGACCACCACACCTGCACTGTCCTATGTGCACACACCCTCCCACACACACATACATACACACATACATACATACATACATACATTTCGCAGACCATTCAATGTATTTTCCATTTAACGGCTACCTTCCCTATCCTCACTGACCCTGTTTCTTCAGCGATACTCTTTTGGCTAGGGACCTTGTGATGTGTACAAAGCAATGGATATTTCAGGGTGTAAAGTGACCTGACCCTCCACGGGAAGCACGGCCATCCATCACTTCCCAGCATCACCCGGGACAGGTGCAGACTGTATTCAGGCCAGCAGGAGCTGATGGGAAGCACACCCTGTACTCCCCAAAGAATCCCACAGTGGAAGATGGGTGAAGGGCGGAGGGGATAATATTAGAAAACTGTTTCAGAGGCTACTTTGAAAATGAACTACTGAGCCAAATTGCCAACAATGATATAAATAAGCAAAGCAAACAGACGGCGGCAGAACTCAAGTGGGGGGAGGGGTCTCTACTAGTCTCTCTCAAGTTTCTCGGAGGAGAGGTGTATGTAGATCTGTGCCTCTGTGTGCACGAGCATGCATGCATGCATGCATGCATATGTGCATGAATGTGTGTGTGCATGCACGTATGTGCATATGCATGTTCATGTGTGTGTGTGTGCATGCATGTAGAAGCCAGAAGACAACACCCCACACACACACATACATACATACATACATACATGCATGCATGCATACATACATACATATTACTTCTTAGGAGCCTTCACCTTATGATTGAGATATCACTGGCCTTGAACTCACAGAGTAGGTCAGTTGGTGGCCAATGATGCCTGGGTGTTGTGAGAATTCTTTCCCTCACTGAGATGTAAGCAATGCCTCAACCTTCCTCTTAAGGTTCCAGCCACAAACTATATATAAAGTATAATGCCACCAACGTTCATCCTGGGAAGCAAATGAGCTTATTGAGCTTGCTTGCAGAGCCTGAATGAGGGGTTTCCTAAAGGAGGATAGGGGACCCCCAGTAGTTGTACTGGAAAATCTTCACCCAGTGTAGATGATGACTTCCTTTTCTCATTTGCTTCCTCTTGCTGTGATAAAAAAAACACCATGGCCAAAAGCAACAGGAAGAGGAAAAAAGTTTATTTCATCTTATATTTCCAGACAACAGTCCATCACTAAAGAAAGTCAGACAGGAACCTGGAAGCAGGAACTGAAGTAGGAGCCATGGAGGAATGTTGCTTACTGGCTTGCTCAGTCTACTTTTTTATACATCCCAGGACCACATGCCCAGGCATGGCACCACTCACAGTGTGCGGGGGTCCTACCACATCAATCATTAATCAAGAAAATGTCCTACATACTTGCCCACAGACCGATCTGATGGAGACAATTCCTCAAATTTGAGGTTTCTTCTTCCCAGGCAACCCTGGTCATGTCATGTTTAGAAAAACTAACCCACAGAGAGCCCCTTCAATTAACCTCCCCCAAGGTATATATTCCAGCACCTTCAAGATCCAGAGCTTCCAAGGCCACATGTAATTATGGCAGAATTGCATTCAAGTGGCTGGGAGGAGTGGCAGGAATCTCAGATGAGGGTCCAATGACACTCCCTAACCCCTCCTTCTGTGAGGGAGTGTCAACCGTCAACAGGGCCAATCATGATGGACTCTGACAAGCAAAAACAGTCAGTTCGATGAAGATGGTAGCTGTTTTGTTCAGAAGGACCTTGTTCCATAACACCAGGAATCTGCCCGTCTACACTTCCCCACCATAGCTGCCTTTAAAAGAAAAAAAAACTGTGGGTTCCAGGAATCAAACTTGGGTCTCAGTGCTTGTAAGGCGAGAACTTTACTGACTGAGCCACCTCGCAGGCCCCAATATTTTCATCTTCTTTCTCCCAGATCTTCTTACTCAATTACCAATCTTAAGGTATCTAGCACGATTCAGGGATGGCTTCCACCCAGTACCTTCCTACACTGCAGCTGGGACCATTTGTTGCAGATTCAAGTTTTGTTTTAAAATAGTAAATCTAGGGGCTGGGGCAAGTAGCCCAAATGCTTAAATCACTTGCTGCACACATGTAAGGACTGGAGTAGTTCAGATACCCAGACACTACACAAATGCTAGGTGGGCATGGCCGCTGCCTATGATTCCAGCTTTGGAAGACAGTGACAGGATCCCCAGAGCAAACTGTCTAGAGAGAGAGTATCCATATGGGCAAGCTCTGGGTTTGACAGGGAGACCCGTCCTCAAAGAGTAAGATGGGAAGAAACACTGAGGATGACTCCCAACATCCACCTTGGTCCTCCACATGTATAGACATATAGATACATACAAGGTGTGTGTGGGGAAACATGCATATACACACATGCATATAATACCACAGACACACACACACACACACACACACACACACACACACACTTTAACATAGCAAAGGGGGAGAATAAAACACTAAATCCAGAAAGAAACAGAAAAGGGGATCTGGAATGGGGAGAAAGAGAGACTAGAAAGATGTCTTCCTGTGTGTATGTCCACTGAGACCGTTGCCAGGTTACAGCACGCTTGACCTTTCTTGCCTTAGGGAAAATAAATATTTTCCCAAGACAACACCAGTCTTGACATAGAAGACCAGGTTTCTGGGTTTGTTTATACAGGTCCAAACCCTACTTTTATTTCAGTACCAACTAGGAAAGTCATTTCTACCAACTCCCACAATTAGGGGATTGAGTTTGGAGTTCCCACACACTAGGACCATCTTCCCTTTTCCACTGTTTCCCGGGCTGAACAGTTCAGTAAAGGCCAATGGAAGATGAACATCAAATCTGGCTGACACTTAGGATCAAGTTCAAGGTCCCATTCACTAGGAACCCCAAATCTAAAATGTCCCAGCTTGTAGCCACAGAGTTCACACAGGATAAAAGCAAAAACAGCAAGATAGTTGGGCTGGTCCAGGAGTGGGGGACTTGATCCTTTTAGGGTTGGAGCAGAGGTGAGAGAGAGCAGGGACCATGCTTTTATGAATAAGCTGGAAACCTCAGGCCATCTCCATCCTGGACTCTGACCCAAGTGTCCCATTCCCCAGAAGAGAAGCGGGGGTGGGGATGAAGAACGGAGAGTGTGGCACTCAGTCTCTGTCACTGTGACAAATACCCAGGGCTATCAGTGAAAAAGATGGTTCAGTGAGTAGAGACACTTGCTGCCAAGGCTGATGGCCCCTGAGTTCTATCCCTGATGGAAGGAGAGAACCACTTCTGCAAGTTGTTCTCTGATCTCTATGTGTACCTTGACACTGTACACCCCCCCTACACACACACACACACACACACACACACACACACACACACACAATTAATAAAATGTTTCAAGAAAATAGATAAATTAGAGAGAGAGAGAGAGAGAGAGAGAGAAAGGAAGGAAGGAAGGAAGGAGGAAGGAAGAAAGGAAAGAAAGAAAAAAGAAAGAGAAAGAAAGAAAGAAAGAAAGAAAGAAAGGAAGGAAGGAAGGAAGGAAGGAAGGAAGGAAGGAAGGAAGGAAGGAGGGAAGACAGACAGACAGGGGCTGGAGAAATGGCTCAGTTGTTAAGAATGTATACTGCTCTTACAGAGGACCCAAGTTCAATTCCTAGCCCATATCAGGCAGTCATAACCACTCAACATATACATAATTAAAAATAAACTAAATCTTTAAAAGAGAAGAAACAGGAAGGTTTGTGCTGGCCGACAGCTCTGGAGGTGCCGGTCCCATGCTTTGTGGGCCTGTAGTGAGGCAGTCCCCCATGGTGGCCGTTACCAGCATGAGAAGAAGAGAGCAAGAGGAAGGAGCTGGGCCCCCGCACCTCCAAACGTCCCCCTAAACCCCTCTTCAGGGTTTTGCCATCGCCCAACAGCAGCACCAAACTAGGACTGAATCTTTGACACACAGGGGCTTTGGGGAAGGGTAGTGGTAGCATTTCAAATTGAAACTATAACAGAAGGGATGTAATTTTACTTCGTGGTTTGAAATAACAAAGTAAAATTATCATACAAATACACATAGATGGGCTGGCAGTTAAAAAGTTAATTTTAGTTTTAGTTTTTTATGGCCAAATAATATTCCTGTGTGTGTGTGTGTGTGTGTGTGTGTGTGTGTGTGTGTGTGTATGTGTGTGTATACACACATTTTATCTGGTCATCTTTTGATAGATACTTTCTTGGTCACTGTTTTATTGCTGTAAAGAGACATCATGACCACGGCAACTCTTATAAAGGGAAGTGTTTCATTGAGGATGGCTTACAGTTGCAGAGGTTTAGTTCATTGTCATCATGGCCAGAAGCATGGTAACACATGTGCAGATATGGTACTGGAGAAGTAGGCTGAGAGTTCTCCATCCAGATCCACAGACAGTGGGAAGAGCGTGACACTGGACCTGACTTAGGCTTTTGAAATCCCCAAAACCCCAGTGGCACACTTCCTCCGACAAGGCCACACCTCCTAATCCTTCTCAAGAAATGCCACTCCCTGATGACTAAGCATGCATACATATAAGCCTATGAGGACCATTCTTATTCAAACCACCACAGACACCTAGGCTGCTTCTGTACATTGGATATGCAGATAGTTCTGCTAGACTGAGATTCCTTTGGGCACATACCCAGAAGTGGTACAGCTTGGGCTGTGTGGTTTGTTGGTTCCCACAGAAGGGAATCAGACCCTGATTCTAGCCTGGGGGAGATCTCTGAGTCAGGTCTCAGAGTCTTGGTGAGCAATGCTTGGAATCCATTCTCACCTATGAGAATCACGGTGGATGGGAAAGTCATCTGAAGGACTAAATAGGAAGCCCTTCAACTTGGAGCACATGAATATGGGAGAACATGTTACCCAGGCATCTGTCTGGGTGGAGAGACAGGAATCGAGAGACAACAGCGAAGTCTAGGTCCAGGCCAGTGGGTTTGTTTGGTGTTCTCGAGAGCTGCTTGGGACAAAACTATCTGAAGTGAAATGCACACAGTATTCAAAGGAGCTGTTACTAGACTCCTCCCCACCCCACAGCTCAGCTTGCAAGCCCTGAACATCCTGAGTTGTTCCTTCACATAGAGGCATTCTTTTCTAAATAACTCAATAAAACTCTCTAACAAGTTGGCATGGTGACCAGAATATGCTTCCAGATGACACATAGGATCATGATTCTGCGGTTAGCTAGAGAACATCTGTAATCCCAAGAGGACCCCACCCCACAACCTGTCAGCTGCTGAAGCCTCCCAGCTCTATCTTCCCCATGACCCAGGGCCTGCTGTAACAGTTGGAACACAGAGAATATATGGCAGGGTGCATGGCTTTCTCAAAATGTTACCCATGAGGCTCTTGAAACATGGTTCTTGGTTGTGGAGCTTAAGTGAACCATGAAGTAGATCATGTGTGTGTGTGTGTGTGTGTGTGTGTGTGTGTGTGTGTGTGTGTGT
>CABHPQ010160964.1:0-62528 GCA_902168405.1 Peromyscus aztecus | reverse complement strand
CTCACCTCTGCAGAAACACCTCACCTCTGCAGAAACACCTCACCTCTGCAGAAACATCTCACCTCTGCAGAAACATCTCACCTCTGCAGAAATATCTCACCTCTGCAGAAACATCTCACCTCTCCACCCTTTTCTTAGGACAAAGTGTGGCTCAGACTCCTCCATCATCCTTGACAAGAGCTGGCAAGCACCACCAGGTGAGTTTCTGTGGAGAAGAACAAGAAAGTCAAAGAGAAGTGCTGTGGGATGTTCTGTATGACAAATATGTTAATAAATAAAGCACTGATTGGCCAGTAGCCAGAGAGGAAGTATAGGCGGGACTAACAGAGAGGAGAATTGAGGGAACAGGAAGGTGCAGCAAGAGACTGCCTGGAGCCGCCACCAGAACAAGCAAGATGTAAGGTACCAGTAAGCCATGAGCCACGTGGCAAAGTATAGATTAATAGAAATGGGCTAAATATAAGAGTAAGAGCTAGACAATGATAGGCCTGAGCTAATGGCCAAGCAGTTTAAATAATATAAGAGTCTGTGTGTTTATTTTGTAAGTGGGCTCTGGGACTGGCAGGACTTTGTAGCTGGAGACTGGCGGGACTTGGGAGCTGGAGAGAAGCTCTCCAGCAACAAGAAGAGGGTCCCCAAGGTGGTGAGTTTAACAGCCACTGGGTATTACTATTACATTATTATAGTATTCTACTGTTGTTATAATTCTTATTAGGTGGTCATCAGTGATGAAACAGAATGGATGGAGGCAAAAGTGCTACTCAGTTCTAATTTGTCTTCCAGAAATTTCATGTGTTATTCAAGGGCTGATTTATTAGTAGTAAAGGGAATCTGTAGACTCCATGCTCTGAGAATGAGATTCCTACCTTGGCATCAACTGCATTCTGTTGTTCCCCCAAGTGCTATGAGATGGTGAAAGGTGATTAAAACAAAACAAAAATAAAAGAAGTACATGCCTTTTCCCATTAATATGACCGATGTTGACTTCGTGCTCAGGGATCCAGATATATCTAAAAAGGCAAAAGGAAGCTTTTCCCCTACAAAGCACATCACAGCACCTCTGATGTCTGATTGTAATGTCATCTGCTTTCAGACCCTCTGTTTCTATGTGTGTCTGTGCCAAGTCACATGACTTCGGCAACAGGGTGGAATCCCCGGCTTTCCAGACCTTGCCACTTTTGCTTTGGGTGAGGGTAATGACGGGCTCCAGAGATGAGGCTGTGGAGATGCCATCCAGCCCTCTGCAGTGCTCCACTCTCTGTGTCTGTGGCTGAGGCTGGGGAGATGCTGGGGAGTCACTGTCCAGCCCCCTGCAGTGTCCCATTCACAGTGTACTGGGCTCTAGGGAAGATAGTCTTGTCTGAAGGCTAACCAATCAGAGCAACCCACCCTCCTCTAATCTGGTGATGAGATCAAGTTAGCCTGTGTGAATCAAAATGACCTTAGGAAACATCCAAATTATTAAGAGATAGAGAGAATTCATTTCCACGTGAGTTATACAATGAGTTGAATAGAAGTTTGGGGCTTCTGGTGGCCATGTTTGCTGCCACAAATGGGTCACCAACTTGAAAGTAAGTACCATAGTAGGAAGATTATAGACAGGAAATGGAAAGGCTGAAGCTCTTGCTTACTCCACCTAACTTCACCAAGAATTATGCTGCGCTATTGCTTTTCAGTTGAATAAAACTAAAAAGTTCTTTGCTGCTTAACACAAATGAAATTCAACTCCTCTGCCTTGCAACTTTGAGTTCAATGATAAAGAGACCTTATTATTCCCTGTCTAAAATACAAAGAGGAAACTAGAGATCTGAAAGGTGAAGTCATTTGAACAATTCTGAGGAGACAAAGGCTGACAAGGCTTTAGTCTGCTGACTGTGTTCCTTTACACATACCCTAAGACGCTGATAGTATCTCATAACTTATGCTAAACACATCGCTCCTCTGTCCAGGAAGTTCTCCCATTAATCAGCTATCAAGTCTTTCCTGAGATTTCTTCCATAATGATGCTAAGCATTTTTCTAAATTCAAGTTGAGCTCCATGTCCTCAAGTCACACAATCCAATCAGAGAACAAAATCTACTCATAGTCATTCTCATGCAGTGGGGTGGCATGAAGATAAGTACTGTTGAGTAGGTAATACACAAATCAGAAGGTCTGAGGGGAGGGTGGGCAGGCTAGGACTCCTACTTGTGACAAGCACTCACCTGGAGGTAGCACAGGAAAAAGCCTTCCTTCAATTCGACCACAAGAGGAGTCAGAGTGAGCTTGGCCCCAGGAATGCTTTTGTGCCTTAGCTTCTTATCTCTTCTCTATGCTTCTCATTCTAGAATCTCCTGTCCTGCAGACAAAGCTGGCTGCCTTTCTGTTGCTGGTCTGGAGCAGCACAGAGTGGCTTTTCTGTATATCTAGTGACTGAAGACAGTTAAGAAGGGGCTTAACAGGATCAGCGTGGCAAGGTCTGAGGTGGAGGGCCACAGGTCTTCAGCTAGGTCAGCGTCATCCACTGTGATTCTGCCTGTGCTGTCTTAGTAGTTCCTACCCATAACAGAGTGATAGTACACAGACGGTGGGAGAGAAGATGTTTCCCCAGAGTCCTGTAAAATGAGATATATGGTGGGTTTGTAGGCTAATGAATATATACCAGCATGGAGACAGTATGCTTTGGGAAGCTTGAGACAGGGTGGGAAGGAAGAATAGGATTGTGAACATGCAAATAAGGGTCTATCTGGAAACTTGAACATCAGACCAGAGGAAGAGTGGGAGCAAAGAGAGAGGCCTGAATGGGCAGATGGGCCCTACAGAATCATCCTGATGATGGAGAAGGAAGAGATAGACAGGCCACTGACCTGCCCACTGTTTCTTCATCACTTTGGAAATGGTTGGTTTCAAGTGACCCATTGTATACCACCATCCTTTTTGTATTTTGAAAGTGTGTGTGTGTGTGTGTGTGTGTGTGTGTGTGTGTGTGTGTTGTGTGTGTGTGTGTGTGTGTGTGTACCACTTGTATGCAGGTGTTCATAAAGACCAGAGGGTATCAGATCCCCTTGCTGGAGTGACAGGCAACTATGATGTGTTGTCTGGACACACTGCCCCCCAACATGCCTGTTTTTATTTTCTTGCACTAAGGCTGAACATTTAGAGTTATTTCTTTGGATATTTTCAGTGAGCTTGTAAGATTCATCAGGGCAAGAATCAAGCAGCTTTTGACTTTATGAGTAACCACGAATGCTGACTTTCTTTCAGAGACACAATTTGGCAGTTTCTGAGCCAGTCCAATTCCACAGTGAAAGAAGGAAAGGTGTTCAGCAGCAGAAGTGGAGAGGACCTCTGCTCACTTTTACATACCCTCCCACTTGCTCATCATCCTGAGACTGTTGGGCACATGCTGGAAATGCTTGCTCAGGGGTGTGGGTGGGTCTCTAATGCCCCTCCATACCTCTACCTCAAAGCTGCATCATCAGGAGGTAAGCCTCCCTCCCCCGGAAGAACATTTATAAAGATATAGACTAGTTGCTAACAGATGTTAAAATTCTGCCTCTCCGGCTATTGAACTCAAGCAACAAATTACAGTTACATATCTGCTTCCTCTGTGTAACACAGGAGGGGCACCCTATGCTCTGGTTGTCACTGTCAATATGCTTGTGACAACAATATATAGGATCAGGTTGGGTTCTGCAAATCCTGAATCCAGTATTCTGCCAATAAATGCGACAATAAATGCAGGTTCTGCAGCAAGTTTCATCTGGAGAAACTTGGTGCCTCAGGAAGTGTGGTGCCGATGGCAAAAGGGAGATCCTGGAGGCACTGGAAAAATTCAAACGTGATAACTGAGGGTTTACAATGAGCATCGTCAGATTTAGGTCAGATGAGAGACTTGTCCCATAAAGATGTATTGAATGAAATAAATACTAAATAAAAATACCCTTAAGAAACTAAAGTGGTGATGGGGGAGCGAAACCTGAGCAGAGAGGAGGCATAGTCTAATTTAATATCAGCGTCAGAGTGTTTGCACGGGGAAACAGTTCAGTGGAAAAGCTCTTGCTGTGTAAGTGTAAACAGCAGAGTGCAGCCATGCAAATTCTGAGTGGGCATGGTGGACTCCTGTAAGCCCCGTTCTCAGGAGTAAGCCAGCTATTTACACTGGCTGATCCCAGAGCTCCTGGTTCAACCTGTCCCAATAAACAAAATGAGAATAGAGGAAGATACTAGATGTCAACTTCAGGCCTCCCCCTGAAAATGCACAAAAGTACACACACATACTGAACATACATCGACATGTACATCCACAATACACATGCAAAAGTAAAATTTAAAACATTTTGACAAGGAAATGTTTTCTTTCTTTGTGTGATAGGCATGGGGGCACACATACCACTGTGTGTGTATATGGGTCAGAGGGCCACTTAGTGGAGTCCATCCTCTTCCTACATCTTTCCTTGGGCTTCAGGATTGAACCCAGGTCTTCAGGCTTGCATGGCCAAGTGATTTTATTCACTGAGCCGCCTCAACACCACCAAAGTACTTCTCTGATACAGGGTCTC
The DNA here is from genome assembly GCA_902168405.1 of Peromyscus aztecus. Classification (NCBI taxonomy): domain Eukaryota; kingdom Metazoa; phylum Chordata; class Mammalia; order Rodentia; family Cricetidae; genus Peromyscus; species Peromyscus aztecus. The sequence goes on along the minus strand of CABHPQ010160964.1, from coordinate 57,987 downwards.
ACTATGTAACTATAAGCTGTCTACTCTAGCCTGGAACTGACAATTCTCTTGCTTCAGTGCCCAAGTGCTGGGATTAGGGTTTGCATGATGGAAACCATTTCTTTACAGTATTTCTGACACCAAAATCATGAGGTTTTCTCCCACCAACATCCATACTTCAACTGATGTCCTACAGTTTGATCTCAATACTGCATCTGCAAGAAGTCACTGGGAGCCAGCACCAGACTTCTGTAGAGTCAGAGTGCAGTCCCACCACACTGTCCTCTCCATCATTCCAGACACTCACTGCAAACAATAGGTTTCCAGTGTGTTCATCCTCCTGTCTCACTTGGCTGCAAAATGGGGACTGTCACAGTGCTTCTGCAGCTTTATCACTTTCTGTTACCTCAGAGGTTTCCAGGGAACACTCTTTGTGATCACTGGCTTATTATAAAGAACATATATTGAATATGCAAATGAATAGGCAGGTGCAGATGTGTGGAGAGCATGACATGAATCCTAAGAATAAGAACTTCTGAGAGTGTAGTTAGGGTGAGCTGCCACCTGGCCTGCTGACCGGTTCAAAAACCTAAAAGGAGCCGAAGGGAGAAGATTCCAACAATGGAAGAATCTCTGACGTGCTTGTGTTAGTGTACCAAGAACAAGCCTCAATGCACGTTTAGATTCAAACTGTGGAGATTAAAAAACTGAGACGACAGGCTGCCAAGGAAATCACTCCACCATAGACACAATCAATTAGTCAGATGGCAAGATCCACATCAAACCTAACTGGCAACAGTAATACCAGTGTAGGAAAGTCTTGTGATAATTGTGAAAGAAATCAGGAGAGTGATTAGAACAGTGGTTCTCAACCTTCCTACTGCTGTGACCCTTTAATACAGTTCCTCATGTTGTGGTGACCCCCAACCACAAAATTAGTTTGCTGCTACTTCATAACTGCAATTTTACTAACTGTTATGAATCAGAATGTAAATATCTGGTAGGCAGGACACTGGATATGTGACCCCCCAAATGGTCACGACCAACATGTTGAAAATCACTGGACCAGACCAGTGTAGGAAGAAAGTGTTATGTCAGACAGAGGACAAAAAACTTACAGCTTCAGGAAAATTCTATCCCTGGATGATTCTGTGAAGGTGAAAATCACAAGTAACACAGGGAGGCATTAAAAACGCATGCCTTCAAAAGGGAGGGCTTGATCTACGAGCCAGAAAGAAAAACAATTTGTCTTAAGAGAAAAAAAGTAGATAGAGAGTGATTGGCATCCAAGCAGATCCTGGTTAAGCTTTCAAATTCTATTGGAAAAAAGAAATTCTTCAGGAGCTCAGACAGCAGAAGGGGAGTGCCTGCTCGGACTTTGAACCTTTCCACATCAGGACTCAAAGCTAGAATGCAAGAGCCAATGCTGCAGGATTCTAAAAGCAAATCAAGGGTGACTCATGAATACTGATGCCCCATCACATCGTCATTCCAGAAAAAAAGGTCGGAGACACCGTCACAGGCAAGAACTGCAGCCCCAGGTACTGACAGATTGTCCATGGCATGAAAGAATTTGGTTATTTCCCAATAACTAGGAAAAGTTTCCAAGAACTTAGAAAGGAAGACACATAAAGACCATAAGAGAGCTTTAGTGTGTAGGAAAATTAATTAAAAACAATGCAAGTTTCGATTATAGATTAAGGTATGAATGGATTTTTATGCCATGCACAGACACAGAGGCGCTGCCAAACTCACTTTCATAAAGAACTATCTGGAAGAACTATAAAAGGCTAATTTTATTGTGAGCTACAGAAAACCACCCAAAATGGAGATCTACATAAAAGTATAAAAAAAAACCCAAAGTTTTAGTTGTTTCATAATATTTTTTATACAGCCTGACAGATTTTCATGACAATAATATGTGTGAGACTTAAGAAATATTGATTCTAGATTTTCAAAGTGCTGTATTACATTTGAGTTTTGTTCTGTATCATTTGGTATAATAGAATCACCTCACTTAACTTAAAGATGCCTTTAGAGTTTACATTTATAAAGTTCCACTTCATTAGAGCAATGCCCAGGCCTAAGAGAGGGCCACTTTCTCAAAGCATTCCTACACATACTATCAAATAGGCCATTCTTTCTGCAACTTTTCAAAACTAGAATACTTGTAACTCCAATAAGCAACATTTACATTTAAATTAAACAAATCTTATTGAACATATATGATATGATAGTTTGAATGTAATAAGATCATACGGAGTGGTACTCTTAGGAACTGCAGCCTTGTTGAAGTAGGTGTGCCCTTGTTGGAGGAAGTTTGTCATTGTTGGGGTGAGCTTTCAGGTCTCTGATGCTCAAGCTACACCTAGTTCAGTTCACTTCCTATTGCCTGCAGATTAAGATGTAGGACTCTCAGCTCCTTCTCCAGCACCATGTCTGCCTGCATACCACCATGTCCCACCGTGATGAAAATGGACCAAATCTCTGAAAATGAAAGCTGCTCCAATTAAATGTGTTTCCTTTATAAGAGTTTCCATGGTCATGGTGTCTCCTCACAGCAATAGAAAACTAAGACATATGATAACTTTACTGATGGGCAGATGGAGTTATATATTTTACTTAAGAATCAATACAGGACCAGCAAGATGGCTCTTCAGGTAAAGTCAGTTTCTGTCATTGACCTGAGGTCAATCCCAGAACCAACATGGTGGAAGGAAAGAATATCCTCTCTCTCTGTCTGTCAGCCTATCTGTCTGTCTGTCTCTCTCTCTCTTTATCTCTCTCTCTCTCTCAATAACTAAATACATGTACTATTAGGATTTACAAATATAAGTACAAGAAACTGATTTTTATAAATCGTCTTAACTGGCATATCAGTAACCCAGCACAGTTCATAATTTTTTTCCCATTCTTTTATTTAAGATGATCACATGCACACAAAGATTTCCCTTTTAATTTATTTTCTTCATCTAGACTAGAGCCTCTTAAGTGTGGTGTTCATAGAAATTAGTAGAGTCTTCAGACATGAATATGTAGGCTGTATTGTATTTCATAATATTTAGAAAATCAGTACCTTTGTGCAAAGATTTTAGGAACAAATGAAGGTAAAATTATCACATTATTCAGCATTTAAATAATTTAATTAAAAGGTAAATTGTATATGATTCCCTTTTCTTTCTTTTTTGTGTGCATTTATATATGCCTATGTGTGCATATATGTATGTGTATATATGCGTATGAGTGTGTATGCATTTATGTATTTGTGTATGTGTATGTGCACGAATGTGTATGTGTGTGCATGTGTACATGTGTGTGTGTGTATGTATATGTATGTGTGTGTGTGTGTGTGTGTGTGTGTGTGTGTGTGTGTGTCTTGGGTAAATACACAGTATAAATGTGAAAGTGAGAGGGTTGTCTTCAGTGTCAGTTCTCAGGCACCCTCCATCGTTTCTGAGATAGGATTTCCCACCAGCCTAAACCTTCAATATATAGGTCTACAAGCTTCCAGGGACCCTCCTGTCTCTCTGACCTCAATCTCAGAATGCTGATATCACAGGCATGTGATGCTGTGCCAGTTTTTACAAGGGTCCTGGTAATCAGAACTCAGGTTCATGAAGCAATATGAAACAAAAAAAAATCTCCAAAAATACTATGGAGTTCTTTTTGTGTTGGCCGTGTACTGCTGGGCATGCAGACTTCTTCTCCATTGGAGAAGACTGATTTTTCCTTTGCAAGTGGTTGTCAGTTGGAGATAGCTTCGGACTTAGGGATGGAAGCTCAATTGCATTTCCCCTCTCAGCGCTGGGGCTCCATCTGGCTTCAACCTGTGCTGCTCCACTCTCTTTGCATTCATATGGACATCGGTCCTGTTGTGTCTGGAAGACACTGTTTCCTTGGTGACATCTATTCCCTCTGGTTCTTACAATCTTTCTGGCTCCTCTTCTGCACAGCCATTGAGCCCTGAGGGGAGTGGTTTGATGAAGACATCCCATTTAGGACTGAGTTTTCCAAAGTCTCTCATTCTCTGCACATTGCCCAGTTGTGGGTTTCTGTGTTGTTTCCCAATTTCTGTAAGAGGAATCTTCTCTGATGATGGCTGAGACACTGATCTATGGGGACAGCAAAATGTCATTAGGAGTCATTTTATTGCTATGTTTCTTTAGCAGAACAATAGTATTTTGTCCCTGTCCTAGATAGTCTAAGGTTCTTGGCCACCTGAGCAGTGTCAGGCATGGGTTCTATCTTGTGGAGTGGGTTTTAAGTCCAATCAGAGAGGGACTGGTTACTGTCTTAGTTAGTGTTTCTATTGCTGTGAAGAGATACCATGACCAGAGCAACTCTTATAAGGGAAAAACCTTTAATTGGGGCTGGCTTCATTTTCAGAGGTTTAGTCCATTATCATCATGGCAAGACATGGCAGTGTGCAGGCAGACATGATGCTGGCTATGTTTTGATCAGAAGGTAACAGGAAGTAGACTGAGTGGTTTGAGCATATATGAGACCTCAAAGCCCGCCTCCACAGTGACACTTTCTCCAACAAGGCCATACCTACTCCAACAAAGCCACATCCCAATAGTGCCACTCCCTTTGGGGGCCATTCCCTTTCAAAGCACCATAGTTGCTCCCACGATGTGTGTGCCACTATCGCACGAGCATATCATGCAGGCAGGTCACCGTTGTAGATCACGGGGTTTGATGCTAGGTTGGTGGTCGTCTTTTCTCCTCTGGTAGCATGCAAAGTACCTCTCAGTACCATGACTACTTGTCAGTAGGGGTGGAGGTTCTAGGTAGGCACCAGCTCAAGTTCTCTGCATTCATTGAAGTATGTAAGGGTTGTCTGCAGAAGAAGGGCCTTACTACCAGTTTGTGGAGAGAGCCAATAATCTTGGCAATAGCTTAAGTTGTTTCAGGGTTTCCATAGGACTCTTTTGGCCAACAACTCAATTTTGAATAACTATTCCTGGCACTGGATATTTATTGGGTGGCAAAAGATGTCTAGTTGGAGCATTGTCTCCCCTATTATTTGGTGACATCTTTTACATTTATTTCATAGATTTATATAATTAAAGAAGCTTCTGTAGTAGTAGGTTTCCATACTATCCTCAAATGGCCCTTAGTGTCAGTCGTCCCTGTCTGCATCTTTTCCCTTCCCTTTCTCTTCTCTCCTCCTTCCCCTTTAATCCTGACATTCCCTCCTCTATGACTGAGGCAGCTTTAATAAGTGGCTCTGGCTGGCCTGTAACTCATACATAGTCAACACCACCTTTGGACTTTTGGCAGTCCATCTGCCTCAGTCTCCCAAGTGCTGAGATTATACTCACAAATTATCAATGCCGGGTTTTGTGGTTTAGACTCTATTCATAGCCTTCTCTGTGAAGCTAAAGATGCATCTAAATGTCGCAGAAAGGGATGTAATGATATGCACCTGAAATTATTTGCATGTCACTGTAGCTTTCTTTAAACTTTTACTTTGTAATATTTGGTATGTTTTAGGGTGTGTTAAAGTTATTGTGCATTGTTACAGGCAGGATTGTTTCACCAACATCTGTTCCTCCAGCCAGGGTGTTACAGGTCTAACCCCAGGGACTGTATTTCGAGACATACCCTGTGGAGCAGCATCTCAGTTACTTTCTTGCTGCTATGATAAAAATCACCTGACAAAGGCAACTTAAGGAGAGAAGGGTTTACTCTGGCTTGGAGTCCTAGAGGGAGACTGTCAATCATGGAGGTGAAGACGTAATAAAGGCAAGGAGGCAGGATTATGATCCTCCTGGTCACATCACCTCCACACACAGGAAGTGAAGTCTGGTTGTAAAGCCTCATGACATACTTTCTCCAGTGAAGATCCACCTCCTAAATGTTTCTCACTGTCCCAAATAGTGCCACCAGCTCAGGGCCAAGTATTCAAACACATAAGCCTACGGGGAACATTTATCCAAATTTATCCTTCCACCCACTTTTATAGATAAAGTTCTATGGAAGCACAGCCCTGTCCACTATTTATCTATCACCCACCTGTGTTTGCTTTAATGGGACAATGTTAGACTTTAGTTGTGACTGAAGATGTATGAAAATCCAAAAGATCTACCATCAAGGTGATTAGAAGGCAATTACCAGCCTCTGCCCTAAAGAACAGAACACAACACATAGCGTAGAGGTATGCACATGTTTAGTTACAGCAAACAGGACTGTCCTGAGGACAGTAAAAATGAGAAACTGCTTTAGGAAAGATGACGCAGAGTTCCCCAAAGCAGCAGGGCAGGCAGGACAACCTTGTGTGGGCATGGGTTCTAGAATTCTGAGGAGTACACAGACCATTTAGCCTGGCAGAAGGCATCATCCTGCCCCTAGATGGTCATTAAGGAGAAATTCTAAACAGAAGGAGATATTGAAGAGGAAGCAGTCCAGCCCTGGAAGGCTTCAAAGGACCCCTATGTGTCTAATCTCACCACATCAGCTTCGAGCTTCCTGAGTGCAGAGAGCTGGGCAAATGCCAGAAATAGTGAGGAAATGATTAGCAGCAGATAAAATCCCTCTAAGAATTCACCTTCTCTCTCTGGAAACACAAAGGGCTTAGGTGTACAGGGTAGCGGCGGGTTGACTCCACTTTCCACAGTTATTTTTAGGTGTTGCGGAGCTCAGAAAAGGCAAAAGGGGAAAGGAGATTCCAAGAGCAGACGGGAGCCTGTGTGAACCACGGGAGCAGTAGGCACCTTCAAAAGATAAATGATGGAAACAAGAGAACTGACAACGGACGCCCGACGCCAGCCTTTAGTCCTTTGTTTCTTCTCTGGAGAAGATGCAGTTTCGTTAGTGCTGGAACCAGAGACAGTGAACACTTCACGTTTCAAGTGATTTTGTATGTGACACATTTAATATTAGAGTGTCAGTATTTGCATTGCAAATAAGGCAGGCAAAGATGCCATGCTGCAGGAGGAAACCCTGCTGATTCTCCTCCTGGTAAGCACTGTGGACTTGATGCAGGGCAGGTCCTTGTAGGGCCAGTGACACAGCCACAGGTCTGTGATCCTTTTCTCAGTGACTGATAGCAAAGGCTATTTATCTTGAATCTAGATTATTATGTGCTCTTTGTATATATTTAGATTTAAAATTAGAAATAGAGATCATACATAATTTAAAACTCGTTTGTGAATGTTTTGTTACTATCAAAAGTAGTAACACAGGACTTGGCTGAGAGATGGCTCAGTGGTTAAGAGCACATGCTGCTCTTGCAGAGGACCTGAGTTTGGTTCCAGCACCCACATAGTGACTCACAATTTCCTATAACTCTAATTCCATGGAATGCTACACGCTCTTCTGGGTTCTCTGGCTCCTGAATGGATGTGGTGCACATAGACTCATACAGGGAAACATACACATAAAATAACAAATAAATATATCTTTAAAAACAACAAGAATAGGGCTAAGAGGATGGCTCAGTGGGAAGTGTTTGCTAGACAACTGTGAAGACTTAGATTTGATTCCCAGAATGCTTGTAAAAGAAAAGTGGAGACAAACGGAAAGGTGGCTCCGTGATCAAGAGTGCTTGCTGCTTTTCTGAGGACCTGGTTTTCACTCTCAGTCATCCCATTCGGCAGCTCACAACCACTTATAACCACAGTTCCAAAGGATCTAATGCCCTCTTCCAGCCTCCACAATAGCTGGCACACATCTATACACAGACATAGCTAAAATAATAAAAATAAAATCTTTTTTTAAAAAAACAGGATTTGATAATGTGCATTTACAGTTCTGACACTGGTGAAGCAGAGGCAGATGAATTTCTGGGACTTGTCGGTCAGCCAGTCTAGCCTACACGGCAAGTTCCATATCATTTAGACCCTAAGAAAATGAAATGGATAGTTCCGAAGGAATGATATCCTTGGCTTCTAGCTTCTACATATGCATGTGCACACATATGAATGCATCCACACACATGAACATGTCTCCACACATATACATACACACAAGAAAAATGAATTAAGACAAAGTTAATGAAACCTCCCATGGAAAACCTTACAAGATCTAAGTATCCTGATGAATCCACTTGAAAATATTCAACACAGTGGATGTTAGATTATAATTGTGAAGGGGTCAGAGGAAACACTGGGGAATACTAAATTGACAGAGAAGTAAAATTTACTGTGTCACTTTGCTGTGACAGAGAAGCCAGCTGAAGAAGTGACCTAGCCAACATTTGTCCTTTCCAAGTATTGAGGAAAAGCCAAGTCAATTCAAGTTGAACCACCACCTCTATACGACCTTAAATAATTTGAATCTTCAGGAGGGGAGAAGCAGTAACTGCCCTTTCTCAGTCCTGAAGGGACCAAAGCCCCAGCGCAGCCTCTTGCTCAGGGGCTCCTCGGATGCACTCTTACCCGATGGGATTGACAGTACTTCATGCTCTTAGCAGAGCCTACTTTCAGGAGCCTAAAGACAAGTTTGCAGTCTTGGTAAATGTGGATAAAGGCAAGTTCCTTCCAGACTCTTCTGGCCTTTGCTGTGATTACGTCTTTACACTCAAAACCATCTTTTCTCAAAAGGACTTGTGGTATTGTATAAACTACAATGGTACAATAAAGAGTGGGAAGCGAGCAAGCAAGAGGATGAAGGGCTGTGTGAAATGTGAAAATATTTGCTGTTACTCTGCTCAGGCTCTATAACAAAATAACAGAGTTTGGGCACCTAAGTTGTTTTTATTTTTTTTATTTTTTTATTTTTTTATTTTTTATTTTATTTTATTTTTTTTTATAAAGAAGCCAGAAATACACACTGGAAACAAGATACTATTTTCAACAAATGGTGCTGGTCAAACTGGACAACTACCTGTAGAAGAATTCAAATAGAGATGTACTTATCACCCAATGCAAAATCCATTCAACTCCTAATGGATCAAAGACCTCAACATAAAACAAGATACACTGAATCCGATAGAAGGGAAAGTAGGGACCAGCCTTGAACTCAAGGCTTTCTGAACAGAACACCAGTAACACAGGCACAAAGATCAACAAGTAATAAATGGGACCTCACGAAATTGAAAAGCTTCTGTAAGGCAAAGGACACCATCAGTCAGGCAAAAATAGCAGCTTACAGTATAGGAAAAGAACAGTAAATGTTCTTAACTACTGAGCATCTTCCCAGCCCCCAAACTAGGCTTTTAAAACCTGGGTTTGAAGATTAAACTCGGGTTCTCCAGTTTGCACACCAAGTACTTTATTCACTGAATGATCTCCCAACCCCTGTTTTGTTGTCTTATAGGCAGGCTGGCTTCAAACTTAAGTTGTGGCTGAGCCTGGCCTTGAACTCCTGATTCTCCTTCTGTCTGTCTGTCTGTCTCTCTCTCTGGAGCACTATGATTACAAGCATGTGCCATCACACACAGACCACTCTCTGTTGACTTTTAATGAAGGTGGGAACTGCTATGTGCACTAAAAAATAGGGAGGGTTCTTATTTTTGCTGGAACAGTGTTATGAAAGAAAGAAAGAAAGAAAGAAAGAAAGAAAGAAAGAAAGAAAGAAAGAAAGAAAGAAAGAAAGAAAGAAAGAAAGAAAGAAAGAGAGGAAGGAAGGAAGGAAGAGAGGAAGGAAGGAAGAGAGGAAGGAAGGAAGGAAAGAAGGAAGGAAGGAAGGAAGGAAGAAAGAAAGAAAGAAAGAAAGAAAGAAAGAAAGAAAGAAAGAAAGAAAGAAAGAGAGAGAAAGAAAGGCCATCATTTTAAATGCCAGGCTTGCTTGTTCAGAGTAAAATTGCGTAAAGGTATCTTAAAGAGCTAGGACTGTCACCCGTCCTCAACGAGATACTCTACCCATCAGAAAAGGAGGATGGTGTTTGGAAACAGGTTCTCTTAGCCTGGTAGTAAATAAAAACACTCAAAAGCATAGATAGGCATTCACACACTGTCTACTGAGCAGTGTGATAACTTTGAGGAAGGCAGCCTTGGCCTTCCCATCCAGTGTGAGCTGTTAAGCAATGTCTTAGTTAGGGTCACTATTGCTGTGATGAAACACCATGACCAAATGCAAACTGGGGAGGAAAGGGTTTATTCAGCTTATGCTTCCACATCTGTTCATCACTGGAGAAAGTCAGGGCAGGAACTCAACCAGTGTGAGAACCTGGAGGCAGGAGATGATGCAGAGGCCTTTGAAGGGGCTGCTTACTGACTCTTGCTCAGCCTCCTTTCTTATAGAACCCAGGACCACCAGCCCAGAGGTGGCCCCACCCACAGTGGTTTGGGCCCTCCCACATCAATCCCTGAGAAAATGCCCTTCAGGCTTGCCTACAGCCTGATTTTATGGAGGCATTTTCTCAGTTAAGTTCCCTCTTCTCAATGACTCCAGCTTGTTGGCGTAAAACTATCCAGCACAACTGATCGCTTGTCAGTTTGACACATAAACATTTCACTGCTAAGCCACAGCCTTTCCTTTCTTATTCATTCCCAAGATTATACATTAATATCAACATCACAACATAAAACATTACACAAACTTCAAAGGTCCCATAGTCTCAACAAATTCAAACTCTTTAAAATTCAATCTCTCTCTCTTCTTCAAATCCAAAGTCTCTCTGGGCAGTGGTAGCACACACCTTGACTACCAGCACTGGGGAGGCAGAGGCAGGACGATCTCTGAGTTCAGGGCCAGCCTGGACTACAGAGCAAGTTCCAGGACAGCCAGGACTACACATAGGAACCCTGTCTCAAAGGACAAAAAAAAAAGAAACAAAACAAAATTCAAAGTCTCTTTTAAAACTAAAAAATCTCTTTAAAAACTCATTTTCTCAACTGTGGGCTCCTGTAAAATCAAAAATAAGTTAAATACTTTCTTACTTCAAGAGCAAAGAACAAGGACACAGACAGTCTGAACAAAGAAAAACCAAACTCCCAAAGTGTAAACAACTCAATGTCCAGTTCCTTGGGATTCACTCACCATCTGGGCTCCTCCAGGGGGCTGGAGTCACTTCTCTGGCTCTGCCCTCTGTAGCACACACAGCTTGTCTTCCGGACTCCAGCTGGCTCCACTCCAGCTGGCTCCACTCCAGCTGGCTCCACTCCACTGCCGATGTGCTTGGTGGTCCTTCTACGGTGCTGCCATCTCCAAAACGCTGAGATCTGCTGCAACTGGGCTGCCTTTCACCAACAAGCTCTCCTGGGCTCTCTTCTTGGTATCAAGCCTCAACTTCTCTCCAAGACCTCTTCAATTCTGGGGCTTCAAAACTGCCATGACACTGCACCTCCTCCAACGGCCCATCCTGGCCTTGGACAGTGCCAGTGTTCAGCTGCTCACCCTGACCTCCTCATGCCTTCAAAACCAGCACCACCTGGGTGACTCTTACACTGCTAAGTTTGGCTGCCAGCACAAGGTCCAAGCTTGGCCTCCTCTGAACACAGCTTCCGTGTACTGATTCTGAGGAAACACTTTCTGAGGAAAGACTTCACCTCAGTAATGCTCTTCTTAATCACCACTGATTTCTTAGCCACAGCTAACCACCGTCTATTGTCCCAGTAAATCAAAGGTTTTACATGATTGGTTCTGGCCTCTTGCTGATCACAGCCAGTCCTTCAGCACCAGCTAACCAGGAAACACAAATTCTTAACTCAAAAGGCCCAGTAGAGGAGTCTTTGCTTCCCTCTGAAACGTCACAAGCCAGACCTCTATCATCTGCCCTGCTCTCAGCATTCTTATCTTCCAAGCTCCTACAGAACACCCCATTGAGCTCTCAACACTCAATAGTTTTTCTAGCCTAAAGTTCCAAAGTCTTTCCATACTCCTCCCTCACCACTATCCTGGCACCAATTTCTGTATCCATTAGGTTTATTACTGCTGTGAGGAAACACCACAACCAAAAGCAAACTGAGAGGAAAGGGTTTATTTGACTTAAGCTTCCACATTGTCAAGGCAGAAACTCAAGCAGGACAGGAACCTGGAGGCAGAAGCTGATGCAGCGGCCATGGAGGGATGTTGCTTACCAGCTTGCTCCTTATGACTTGCTCAGCCTGTTTTCTTATAGAATGCAGGACTACCTGCCCAGGAGTGGTACCATGCACAGTGGGCTGGGTCCTCCCCCATCAATTACTAAGGAAGTGCCCTTCAGGCTTGCCTGCAGCTTGATCTTATGGAGACATTTTCTTAATTTAGATTCTCTCCTTCCAGATGACATTAGATTGTGTCAAGTTAACATAAGTGTAGCCAACACAGCCAGTCAGGCCCTTGAATCCCAGAGCCAGTATCTCTTGCTCAGATGACATTTTAATAAGCCCCTCTCTGGCAGCCAAGTGGTGTGACGCCCGAGTGAACTAATGAGTCCACCTCCTCTTACAGCATGAATTCAACTTTTAAATAAACATGTTTGTTCTATATCCTAAGACTTGTTTTATAGGTTCATCTTAGTTAATGAGAATTGACCTTGAGTGAACCAGCCTCCCACTGCTGTGAGAAAACAAAACTAAACAACAACAAAAGGCCAGTTCTCTTGCTTAAAAATGCAAGGTTTGGAACTAAGTTGTGAAAGGGTTTCAGGCATCTTTTCAGTGCAGCCTTTCTTAGGGAAAAAGCAACTGGGTTCCATGTAGTGGCTCAGGCCTGTGGGGTGTGGGATGTCTTTCTGTACACTGTGAATATGTGTTGCTCTGATTGGTTGATAAATAAAGCTGCATTGGCCTATGGCAGGGCAGAATGGAGCCAGGCGGGAAATCTAAGCAGATATACAGAGAAAAGAAAAGAGAGGAGGGAGAGATGCCTAGCCGCTGCCTAAGGAGAAGCAAGATGCCAGCAGACTGGAAATGCCATGGCCATGTGGCAAAACATAGATTAATAGAAATGGGTTAATTTAAGATGAATGAGCTAGCTAACAAGAAGCTGAAGCCATAGGCCATACAGTTTGTGAATAATATTAAGCCTCTGAGTGATTATTTTATATGCAGCTGCAGGACCATGGAAGCTGGGCAGGACCGGAGAAAACTTCTGGCTACAGTGCTGGGGGATGTCTTTCTGTATGCTGTGAATATGTGTTCTTCCCATTGGTTAATAAATAAGATGCTTTGACCTTTGGCATGGCAGCTTAGAGGCAGGTGGGAAATCAAAGGAGAGAGACAGGAAAAAGAAAGGCAGAGTGGGGGCAACACTAAACTGCCACCCTAGGAGCAACATGTAATGGGACGCAGGTAAAGCCACGCAATACATGGCAATACATAGGTGAATAGTTATGGGTTGAGTTAAACTATAAGAGCTAGCTAGCAAGAGGACTGCCATAGGCCATGCAATTGGTAATTAATATTAAGCCTCTGAATGATTATTTTATAAGCCACTAAGGGACTGTGGGGGTGGGTGGAACCTGAGAAAACTTACGACTACAGTAGTGGCTCAAGCTTGTGGTCCCAGTACTCAAGGAAGAGGCAGGAAGATCATTTCACATTCAGGGTCAGTGCCACAATAAATAAATAAAGGAAAGAAAACAATCAGAATAATAAGAAGTAGGCATGGAACTGCTCTATTCTTCTTTTTTCTTGGTTTTGAGACAGTCTTGCTTTGTAGCCCAGGCTAGCCTTGAAGTCAAGATTTTCCTGCCTTAGCTTCTGGCTGTAGGCATAAGCCACCACATCTGACTGGTTCTTCTTTAAAAGGTCATTGAGCATAAAATAGAACTAATACATACACCAGCCATCTTCATTTGAGATTAAAGGCTGCCCCACCATTCCTGGCTACACATGCATTTAAAACATGAATAAATATATTAATAAACAATAAAACATAGATATAACCTTGGAGTCAAAGAGAGTGTCTCTGGGATAAAAGATTCAAAGAATAATCATTAAAAAGTAGAAACAAAAATATTTTAATAAAAATTGAACACAGAATTTTCAACAAAAAACTGCCTGTATAGTGCAGATTCTATTAGTCATTCTGTACTGAATAATTTTTGGTACAAAGCTGGCCCCTTGTGTTTGACAATAAACTGGAGCCTGAACTCACACCTTATTCAAGAAATTTATTACTAAAATTACCACTAGACATCTAGAGTTATGAATCAAATTTAAAAGCTAAAAATAGGATGTGTAAGAGGATTTCACTGCATTTGTAAGTTCTGGAGAGGGGAGGGGCAGACTTCCCCAAACCTCCACCCTCTCTGAAGTCACTTCCTTCCATCACAGCCACTCCTGGACAGTGAGTATTCAGAAAGGGCATGAATCAAGTCAGATTGAAATCATGGGTCCCAGAAAACTATGACTGGTGGCCAGGCAAAGTGTGTCTCAAGACATAAAAAGAGTGAGCCAACATTTGGAAGTTAACCAAAAAGCTTGCGATCTGTGGTGTCACAGAGCCCTAACCCAGCATGGTTCAGGGTTCCTCCATTCTCTGGAGGAATGTAGGGTGCTACTACATTTTTATTTATGTTTTTGAGATTGTTTCTAGCCTAGGCTAGACTTTTACTCCCTCTGTAGCTGAGGGTGACCTCGAACTGCTTTTCCTTCTGCTGCTTGTCTCTTCTGAGTGCTGGGATCACAGGTGTGTGCCACACTTGGTTTACTCCGAGTTGGGGATTGAACTCAGCACCTCCTACATGCTTAGCAAGCACTCTACAACTGAGCTACATCTCCAGCCCATACAACTACTATTAATTAGGACTTACATAGATGAAAACTTGCAAAACTTACAATTTTATCAAGACATTAGTTTTAGAAAATGATTGCAAATTCTTTCTCTCACAGATACGCAGAGAGAGCAATTTTTGTGATGTGTCTATTCCCTTCTCCATTTTTTGAGTCAGGGCCTCACCATGTATCCCTGGTTTGTCTAAAATTCACTATATAGACCAGGCTAGCCTCAGGGAAATCCATCTGCCTCAGCCTCCTGAGTGCTGGGATTAAAGGTGTGCACTGTCACACCTTGATGAATTTTCCTCTGTCATAGAAAATGAAACCAGAGGCTGTTGCATTGTACATCTGGACTTGGGATGGTTTCTTGGGTTTAACTTACAAATATTACTTGAGCATTTTTATTACACATTTATTTTCTCTTGTGAAGACATGTACAGAGGTACAACCATCTTATGAATGAATAAAACATACATCTCACTGCATCTTTTCTGGCTTCTTTGTTCTGTTCATTGATAGCTTTGTACTGATTTCATCACCCATTTGGCTCCCTCATTAATAAGCTTGGAATAAAACTGTGGCATATGTTCAGTAATTATATGAGTCAGTTTTTTTTTAAAGACATTTGAAAATTAAACTTTGGAGAGTCTACAATGTTCAAGTTTGCTTTTCTTTTGTTGTGATAAACATCATAGTCAAAGCAACTTGGGGAGAAAATGATTTATTTGGCCCATGCCTTCGTGTCATAATCCATTATTAAAGAAGGTCAGAGCAAGAACTCAAGGGAGGAACCTAGAGGCAGGCACCATGAAGGATGCTGCTTTTTGGCTTATTCTCTAGGTTTGCTCAGGTAGCTTTCTTATACAATACAGGAACACCTGTCCAGAAAATGGTGTCACCTGCAATAGGCTGGGTCCTCTCAAAACAATCAAGACAGTTGCCCACAGATATGGCCACAGGCCAGTATGATCTGGACAATCTCTCAGTTGAGATTCCCTCTTACCAGGTAACTCTTGGCTTTATCAAGTTGAAAATAAAAACTAGCTCAGACAAAAAGTATGCATTTTTCAGGTGTCTACTCAAAACAGCTGTGAAAACTGGGAACCTAATTGCTAAATATAGAAAACATGTATACCTTTGACCAAAGATACACTACTTTTAAAAATCTCATCTTGGCATGAAGCTGAGGAGCCTTTCCCTAGAATAGATATGACAAGCTTTTAGCCATATTTTTTCAGTAACTCAGCCATGTCATTCTGAATGATATACTCAGTTACCACTTTCTTATTGTCTCCTATTGAGCAATTCACTATATATACTCCGTCATTTCAGGCTTAACTACTTTTCTCCAATCTGCTCCTTTTAGATTCTCCTGGACATTTATTTTTTGCTTGCATTTCCTTCCCCTACCTCTTTCTAACTCATTTTAGTTTTTAATAACCACTCTCTTTAAAGCATGGCTTGAATTAGCCCAGTGTTCCACTGGAAAATATTTGATGCTTTGCCTACTACCTATAAAGTAAATATTTTTGCCTCCCAGACATCCTATCTTCCCAACCTTCTACTATCCATTCTCATGAACTGACATGTTACCAGATCACATTTTATATATACCAGATCACACATGTCTCCATATGCCACAGCCTTTCATTCCTGTGCCCCTAGGAAGTATTTGTGCCTGAGAAGAGAATGGACTTGGGTAGTAGATTTGGTTGGGTCAGAGCACCAGCTCCTCTGTGAGGGGACAGGTTTTGAGAAAGTCCTCAACCTTTTGAGATCTTTGTTTTGTAATCTGTCAGCTCCTGATGATCCTCATTGCAGTGAAGATTAAGATGGTACTACTGATGGATCTTTGATTTTATTCAGGCTGTTATTTATTCAATTAACTCAACTGGGTAATGAAACAGGCACTCACTATGCATTGGTGTACAAAGCCCGGTAATTACCAAGTTAATACCAGATAATTACCTATTAATCAAAGTCCCCTTGACTAACTTCAAGATACATGTAATTCATTTAAAAACAATTCAGTATAGAGGGTTATTCTGTGAATGTCATTTGGAGGAGCTACTACACAGATGCATGCAGCATTCTGTTCAAGGATGCTTACTCCAGCATTGCTTAGCCAGCAGGCTAGTGTGGACCTAGGAAGCCAAAAAAGCATTATCACTTGGTGCTTCTGTTAGCTTGATGTCTACGGACACAAAATGCTTTTCATTCAGTGTGGTGTATCAGGCCTGGTGGCACAGCTTTGTAATCTCAGATACCCAGGAGTCTGAGGCCAAAGGATGATAAGTTCAAGGCCCTCCTGGACTGCTACATAAGAGAGTTCAAAGTCAGAATGGGCAACTTAGGGAGACCTTGTTTCAAAGTAAAAAGAGGGCTAGGGATGTAGTTCAGTGGTAGAATTCTTGTCTGACATATGTGAAGACCTGGATTCAATCTTCAGGAGTGTAAATCAAGAACAAAAATAAACATGGTGAATTTCAATGACTATTTTTGTCTTGATATCATGATGGTGTGATCCTGGTTTTCTGGAGGGCTTCCCCCAGTGGTCTGTCTCAGTCTCTGTTCTTTTTCTGTGAAGAGACACCAGGACCAATGTAACTGTTATGAAAGAAAGCATTTAGTTGGAGGCTTTCTTACAGTTTCAGAGTCTTAGTCCATTATCACTGTAGCAAGACACATGGCACTGGAGTAGTAGCAAACAGTGTCACTCCCTGGTGACCAGGCATCCAAATATAGGAACCTGTGGGGCCATTCTCATTCAAACCACCACAATCTCTTTTAATGTATGCAGCCTGGTTGGTTCTAGTTTAAGTTTGTGTTTTAGGATTCTCGGCAGAAAGGGGACTCAGAACTGCCCTTTCCACCCCGAACTCTAGAACCAGGCAGTCCTACATATAGATTCCTCAAGAGAAGCTCTGCTGTGCCATTCTGCACCCAGCTTTAAGTGATTTTCACCTTGACACAGTTTTCTGGAAACAGGTAGGTTTTAAATCTTTGAGTAAATTAATCCTGGCCCCTGGGATGGCTCATGTTTCTCTAAAGATTATTAATCATTTCCAGTCAAGTGATTTCCCATTGTTTTTAGGATGAGAAAAATAATTCAACAAAGCTGTGACATTTGCCCCATGACTCCAAGGGTTGAGAGTAAAGTGTAGGTTCACTGGAGAAGTGATGATGTTCATTTCAAAGCTCCCTCACTTCTGTCACGAGGAAGGACTGTCACACATACCCTTTCAATGTCTCACTGCCCCAGAGCTGTCCCTCCATGACCAGTCAACCTCCTTTATCCATGTACTTCCTTTATCCTTGGCTTTGACACAGTTAATCCCCCTAGGATCTGGCTGGCACTATGATGAGCTTTCTGCTCTACAATCAGTCTGAGACTGCCAGCTCCCTCCCTGACTGTCAGGAGCTGAAGAACTGCCATCATTTCACCCAGGTTTAAAGCATGAGTGAGCGCAGTTGAGTCTTGCCTCTGCTCACAAATCTCTGGCAGCATTTGGCAGGCAAAGCCAGTGCAAGGAATCAGAAGCAGGCTTTTGTCCCACTTCTAGAACAATATGGACTTCCTCCAAGGTGGAAACCACACCTGTGTATGCATTCAGTTAGTGAAAGCAACTGCTAGCCACTGAGTCCAAAAAAAAAAAATACATTGTGATTTCACATGTTTTCTCCATTACCTTTTAAAGTAAGTAGAGAGAGACATAATTAGCCTTATAACATGGTTAGGAAATCAGCCCATGGAGAGATCAAGAGAGTTGTAGAGTTCACTTAGTGCATTTGAAGGAAATCATTGGCATACAAAGATCTTGCCTCTTGTCACCTGACCTTTCTCATTTATGATTCTCCTTCTCAACTTCCACCTATTTTAAAAATGAGTTTTATAATCTTATGATAAAAGCACATAGCTAATACAGAAGACACATGTAAAAGTTTAGAAACAATTTTAAATCCTGCGAGTATAAGGAAAAACTAGCCTTCTACATGGAAGGTCACGGTTATCATGGTTGAGTTCTATAAATAGCTTTCAGCTTTCTGGTTTCCAATATAAGAAGGAATCAAAGAGGGTAGAAAGATGGTTCAGAAGTCAAGAGCACTTGTTGCTCTTTCAGAGGACCTGAGTTTGGTTCCCAGGACCCAGGTTAAATGATTCACAATTGCTTATAATTTCACTTCTAGGATCTGATGCCTTCTTCTGGCCTCCATGACCATTCCATTCAGATGTACATGGTTTATTCTTCAGAAAACAAAAGTAGGAATTTCTAGTCTAAACCCTAAACAAGTATTCAACTGTAATAATGAAGGAAAAAGTAAAAAATGTGAAATTTTTCTACTTTCTGTTCTTTGAGAAACAGGGGCATACCAGTAGGTTTCAGTTCAGTAAAGAGTTGTGGTTGGTTTTAACTGTCAACTTAACACAATATAGGATCACCTGGAAAGAGTTTTAACGGGAGGTTGTCTAGATGAGGCTAGCCTGTGTCTGTGTCAGTGAGGGTTTGTTTTGATTACACTAATTGATATAGGAAGACATAGTCCACTCTGGGGGGCACTGTTCCCTGTGCTAGGAGTCCTGGGCTCTATGAAAGTGGAGAAAACAAACTAAGCAATAGAAGCATGCATGTGTTCCTTTCTGCTCCTGACTGTGAATGTGAATAGCTGCCTCAAATTGCTGCCTCAACTTCCCTACAGTGATGGGATGCAACCTGGAATTGTGAGCCAAAGAAGCCTATTCTCTCGTACAGTTGTTTTTGTCAGGGTGTTAGATCATAGCAACAGGAAGGGAAACGAGGACTCCAGTCTCGCTTGATGCTGGATTGATAACCCAACACTTCAGCTGAGCCATCTCAGACACACACTCTTCCATTAGAGCCGGTCCTCTACTTTCAAATCTCTTGAACTTGTGCTGAGTCCTGTGACTGTCCTTTGTTGATAGGATTTCCACAGGGTGAGTAGAAGAAAGAACTGGAAATAGGCTTCTAGGTTACACTTGGCAGCCTTTAGGTTACACTGTGTCTCCCTCATCTAAATGTGTTCCCAAAGCGCTGCAGCCCGAGGAACCAGAGCCTTGTATATCAGACCCAGACCTGCAGGCCAACAATAAGAAGCAAGACCGCCACAGCTGTGTTTATCTGGGTCAGCTTTGACCCTGTCTCCTGCCCGCCTCTAGGTCCTTAACGCTCTGGGACATTTAAAATTGCCCAGTTTGAGAGCAGTTTACTGTGCTACATTAAAAAAAAAAAAGATTTATGTGTGTGTATGTGTGTGTGTGTGTGTGTGTGTGTGTGTGCGCACGCGAGCGTGCGTACCACACGTGTGCAGATGCCCACAGAGGCCAGAGGGCATCAGAAGTTCTAGAGCTGGAGCTACAGTGGTTGTGAACCACCAACAAGGTTGCTGGGAAACTAACCCAGGTCCTCTGGAAGAGTAGCAAGCACCCTTAACTACTGAGCCATTTTCTCCCGCCCTGTGCTACATTTAAAAAATGAAGTCTATTAATACATAATTTTCAGGAAAAGCCATTTACCCTGTTTTTAGGTATATTGTATCATGAATTCTGAAAATTTTCTATAAGCATGTAGCTATCACTACAAACAGCATAGGACGTTGTTTTTCTCATCTGTTCATTCCTTTCAACAGACATTTCTCTCTCACCCTCCCAGGCCCTGGCAGCCTTTGAGCTTGTTTCTAGCATCACATTTTTGCTCCGTATAAAGAGGCCCACAAGCTGCATCCTTCTGCACCTG
Organism: Peromyscus aztecus; assembly: GCA_902168405.1. Taxonomy (NCBI): domain Eukaryota; kingdom Metazoa; phylum Chordata; class Mammalia; order Rodentia; family Cricetidae; genus Peromyscus; species Peromyscus aztecus. The sequence continues at coordinate 37,664 of CABHPQ010160964.1, read as the reverse complement.
CCTTTCCTTGGATTTAACGGCCTGAAACCAACTCATGTTGCTGTGCTTGGTGCTAATTTGTCATCATTATTGAGTTTGCTCCACCCCGATTTCCTCATGCATGCCCCACTCCAGCTTGTGACTCTGGGATTGTTTCTAATTTGGGCCAACGAAAGTGAACACTTGTTAGGATGGTTTCTTCTTTCTCATAGGGGATATGTGTTTTGGTAAGCATTTTTTTTTTTCACCTTGACGAAAGCCAGAGTCATCTGAGAAGAGGGAACTTCAATTGAGAAAGTTCCCCCATCAGATCTGACTGTAGGCAAGTCTGTGGGCATTTTCTTTTTATTAATGACTGGTGTGGGAGGGCCCTGCCTGTTGTGGGCAGGGCCACCCCTGGGAAGGCAGTCCTGAGTTTTATTGAAAAACAAGTGAGCCAGAGTGAACAGTCCAGCAAACAGCATCCTTCCTTGGTCTCTGCTTCAATTCCTGGCTTCACATTCTTGCCCTGCTTGAGTTCCTGCCTGGACTTCCCTCAAAGATCAACTGTGATTGGCCAAATAAAGTCAAGTTACTTTTGTTATAGTGTTTATCACTGCAATAGAAAGCAAACTAGAACACTCAGCTATCAAAAGAGAGGCTAGCAAGAGAGGAGACACGCAAATTACTTTGCATGTCAGTGAAGGGATGGGAATGAGAACCTGCCCATTCAGAGTGGACTGTTCATCTTCATGCTTAGGATCAGGATGGACAATGGATGGCAGTGTGGAGATGTGAATGGACGCAAGAGGGAGCACTCCAAAAAGAGTCTGAGAAGAAGTATCAGTTACTTTTCTCATTGCTGGGAGCAAACATTTGACAAAAGCAAATGAAAAGTGGAACGGTTTATTTCAGCTCACAGTTGGAAGGTGGGGAAGTTATGACATCGCAGTGACAGGAGAGTGAGGCAGCTGGTGACACTGCATCTGTAGTCAGCAAGAAGGGAGGGAGGGAGGGAGGGAGGGGGAAAAAGAGGAATACTGATGCTCAGTTGACATTCTCCTTTTTACTCAGACCCCAGACATGGGATGGTACCACCTCCATTTACAATGAGTCTTTCCACCTCCATTAACTCAATTTAGAATCAGACTCACAGACATGCCCAGAGATTTGTCTCCTAGGTCATTGTAGGTCCTTTCAAGTTGACAACCAATATTAAATATTAAATACCAGAGTAGGGGAGCACAGCATGATTTGTGTATTGGAATTTTCTTCAGCATTACTGTGTAGCCTTTTTGCATTCTAGGTGCAGGGCAGGACCTCTCCGGAGTTGGAATTTATTTTGACCATTTTTGGATACTGGTAGGCCATAGAACTTTTTCATGGACAACTCCTAGCAAGAATGCAAAGCAGCCGGGCGGTGGTGGTGCACGCCTTTAATCCCAGCACTCGGGAGGCAGAGCCAGGCGGGTCTCTGTGAGTTCGAGGCCAGCCTGGGCTACCAAGTGAGTCCCAGGAAAGGCACAAAGCTGCACAGAGAAACCCTGTCTCAAAAAACCAAAAAAAAAAAAAAATGCAAAGCAAAGGCGAAATTGATAGCTTTTAGAATGTCCCGTGGTACTTCCTATTTTCTCCAATAGTGCAATAAGATGCATTTGTTCTGTGATCCATGGTGACTGCCATGAGTGATGGGTAATTGTTCTTTCTCTTTTTGTCTCTCATTTTATCATCACAGCTGTCACCAAGGCCTCCTGTCTGATCACAGACTGCAACTGCCTTAAACACCGGCCTGAGTTAGTTCATTGCTTCTACTTTCTAAACAGTTTTGGGATCCTCCAAGCTCAAACCAGACCTTTGGGGCTGGAGAGATGGCTCAGCAGTTAAGAGCAAGTGATGCTATTGCAGAGGACCCAAGGTTTGGTTCTCAGCACCAATACATGACGGCTCATAATCACCTGCGACTCTAGTTCCAGGGATCTGGTGCTCTCTTCTGGGCTTTGGGTATCAGGCACATGCACATACAAGTAAAACATTCATATAAAAAATGATTTTTTTAAAACCAGACTTCTAGCACTAGATACAAGGAAACCACAAAGAGAAGTTGGTCTGTATTCCAGCAATGAGTCTCTTCAGTAAGGAGATTTCAGAAATGCGTTCTTTTCATTTAAAACTATTTCAAAGATAAAGCAGGCCAGCAGCCTTCCAGCAAGCAGCTTCCCTGCCAGATGAAATAGTTTAAATGAAATCTGTGCTTTCTGACTGCACGGTGTCATTTAGCATAATCCATCTTAATTATTGTCAATCTTAAAGGAGAGAAAACTAGGAAAATGTAAAACTGGATTTATGTATTACTGATTGGCAGCTAGTTTAATGACTGCCCAAGCCAAGTTCAAAGGCATTGGAGAAGCAGTTATGCAGCCATTCCTTCTGGCTTCTTGAGGCTGTCCCAGATCTAGGGCCAACTTACTTTATTATTTTGTTAGTGGAAAAGACTCTACAGACACAAACCTTTCCTCCGTATCCTAAGATTTTCCTCTCAGTAGTATTTATCAACATCATTTGTAGCAATGCATGCTCCAAGGATGTAAATGAATGCTGTCACTCTGCTCAACAAGGGACAGAAACTGTTTCAAAGTTGTGATCCTCTTGTGAGCCACAAAAGAATGCCCCTCCCCAGAGAGAAGGAGGAGGAAAGATAAAGGGATGCTGAGAGGTCAGATTATCCCCAAATTGGGAACAATTATGTTCAATACCAGAGCCACTTCGAGGGAAGGTTTCCCTGTGTTTAGCCATGTCCTGCCAGCCTGAGGACTCTGATCCTGGGATTCTCATGCATGGACTGTAGAGATGACCCTTGCATCACTTCCTTGCTAGACATCATTCTAAAAGGGACTGTCTTCCTTCCATGCCATGTCACAGTTCATTCTCTCTCCCTCCCTGTCTACACACACACACACACACACACACACACACACACACACACACACAGACTTTATTGGAGATACTGCTGGTAAAACCTAGGGAACTGTACTTTCCAACAACTCCGAGTCTCCTGGACCATGAAGAGAACATCTTTATTCACTGAGAGAAAGCACATGGAGAGATCCTGATCGCTGCTTGAGAAATCAATGACATCTGGATGGAGATGTGGTAGCATGTTTGCCTAGCATGCACAAAGCCCTGGGTTAGATCCCCAGTACCATCACCAACAACAAATACAAAAGCAATGGTACCAGGAGTCAGAACTGTGCAGAGGGCCCAGCTTTGGCTGTTGTAGTCCTCTTTGTGTGACATTCACTTCTTCTGTTGCTGATCCACTGTTTCTGAATCATATGATGTAGGGTACAAGGTTCCTGAGAACATCTAGATTTTCAGCTTATAGCCATGTGTCCTTAAGGAAGGGGATGCACCACCTTCCCTTGTATTCACAAAAGAAAATCCTAAGGAGGAACTTAGACTGATAGAGACATCTACTTCTGTGGGTCCAAGTCAAGAAAACATCTATAATTGGCCAATATGAACCAACAGGAAGACAAAATAGTCCACACCAGCTGCTGGCTGGAGTTTCTTCACTGACTTGGAGCTGTGTGGTAGATGCCACTGCAAATAATTTGCAAATATTAACTCTTGTAATGAATGTCATCACATCTCTCTTTTAAAATTTAGAGTGGGTATGAAGAAACTGAGGCATAGGATATATTAGGAATTGTCCAGGGTAGGTCAGATTCACAAGGAATGAGACCTGTACATTCAGTGCTGTTTCTGGGTCCTTCTCTCATTCTTTTTCTTCTTCTTTGTGGGTTTTTATCCTTTTATTGTGTACATTTTCATAGAATGTCTACCGTAGTTATCTTGTTGAGTGGCTCTCTGTCCTTCCCCAGCTGACTGGGGGATAGTCTCTATCTGTCTGAGATGTCAAGAACTGGAACGTATTGGCATCTCACAAAGGAGCAATTTATTTTCCTTTCTCAAAGGTGTCACATGTAGTTAAATGTCACTGGCTTATGCCCCTGCTGACCGGATTTCACAAAGATGGCCTGTCAGAGGCTGCGGGAGCATTTGAGGAATGGGTGTCATCTCCATGGAGATATTCCAATTACCATTTCTTGCAAGAAACCCAGCTTCACCCCAGAGATCTGTGACCATCAGGAAAAGTGCCCAGGCTGAAGGGACATCCATCTCCTTTCCCAATGGGGACATCACCATCTTTTCTAACTTGCTCATCTGGAGCAATAGAGAACTCTAACTAAATAAAGGGAAAAGGGAGATGGGAAATAATCCACAGTGACTTATGCATCTTCCTCCATCCATAAATAACTTTATATTTCAGTTTTGGTAGCGGTGCTGAGCCAGAAGGTAATGAGGCATTGTGCAAAACCCATCTGTTGCTCATAAGGGGAAAGGCCAGACTTACTGAGGATGAATCTGGAGTGTGAGTCCTGTTATTCTTAATAGCAGTTGCACATCTAATTGGTCATGCTGAAAATAGGCTCCATTATATATTTTTTCCTTGTGGCCAGATGGATGTGTGTGGTTGCTGTACTATGAAGAAAAATGGACCTAAAGAATTTGAGAGTAGGAGTGGGCAGCACAGGCCACATAGAATTGACAGTTCTAATGAGGACAGAGGGTGCTTGTCTGTGGGCCTGATTTAAAGATGTTTTCAAATGAACCCTCAGGGCCTCTTTCAGGACAGATGTATCTACACAGAGTTATGGGGTCTGGTCCTCTGAATTCAATAGTATATCATCCCGGTGGGCTCCTCTAGGCCCCTAATTAGAGAAACTTCTGCCCCCCCCTCCTCACCCCACTATTTCTTTGCAGCCCCCACCCCCACTGATACTCATCACTGCTTTGAGAGTTTCTCAAATCGGCAGTAGAAAATGACAATTGAAAACTATTCCCCAAGGATTCCTCTACACTGTGGTGGCAGGATGACTGAGTCATCAAAGGCAAGCTACATCTTTAAAAAGTAATTTTTAAGAGATAATTTTATATGTATAAATTTTTCTGCATACAGCCATATGCACCACATGTGTGCAATGTCCATGGTGGCCAGAGAGGGCAGCAAATCCTCTGAAACTGGAGTTAGAGATGGTTGTGAGCTGCAATATGGGTGCTGGGACCAAATCTGGGTTCTCTGAAAGAGCAGAGAATGCTCTTAATCTCTCTCTCTCTCTCTCTCTCTCTCTCTCTCTCTCTCTCTCTCTCTCTCTCTTCAGCTCCTCATACGCCTCATAGAGAATTTAGGTTGGGGCTAGAAGGTTCTTCAAAGAAGTGTTGACACCCAATAATACAAGCTCTGTGGGTTCTTAATGCCAAGGCTTGATGGTCTTTTGGCATGTTCACTGTGATGAATATTAGAAAGATAATCTGACAGCTCATTTTCAAAGGTGTCTCAGGCCACCTTAGATCCATGTACAAATGGATGGGAAACACTTGACCACACACACATACCCAAACTACAAGTTCAGAGTAATCGAGTTATTTACAGTCAAGCTTGCCTGCAAGGTCACATGTCAAATGAGCTTGAAAATGAACAGGATATAAGAGATGAACCCATGCAGGTTTTGGCTGAGAGAAAGACACATGTAAGCAACAGAGGGAAAGATAGACAAAGATGACATGTGAGATTATATGCTCCTGACTATTAAAAATGGAAGGAAGAGAAATGCTTTGGATTTTCTAAACTGTTCTCTGAACTCAATAAACACACCTGTCATTCTAGGCTGATGCCCAACTTTTTGTCATCAATAAACATACTTCTTCTCATTTGTTGCTCCGAGTTGTCAGTACTCTAATTATGAAGTGAGAATCAATGTTTTAGCCGGGCAGTGGTGGCGCACACTTTTAATCCCAGCACTTGGGAGACAGAGACAGGTGGATCTCTGTGAGTTCGAGGCCAGCCTGGTCTACAGAGTGAGTTCCAGGACAGGCACCAAAACTACACAGAGAAACCCTGTCTCAGAGGAGAGAGAGAGAGAGAGAGAGAGAGAATTAATGTTTTGTACGTGAGGGGGTGTGGTTGTTAGTTAACTTTCTCATTGCTCTGGCCAGATACCTGACAGTGAACAGCTTAAAGGAAAACTAGTTTGTTTTTCTTCACAGTGGGAGGGTACAGGGAAGACACACAGCCAGCACAACTCACGACTGTGGCAGGAGGAGCTTCAGGCTGCTTGCTCATGTGTTGAAGGGTCAAGAGGCAGAGATCAAACAGGAAGTGGCTGGGCCATAAAACCTCAAGTTCCTCCCCTACAGACCCACTTCCTCTAGCAAGTCTCTATCTCCTAAAGGTGCTAGAACTTCCCATGTCAGCACCCCCAGTTGGGTACTGAAGACATTTCAAACAAAAGAGAAGAGAGAAAGGGATACACGTTAAGGAGTGGAAGGTCACGGCATTCCCTGTAATCACCATCATGTGATCCTGTCCACTGCCCTTCCAGGGTCCCACAGGGTGGAGGGGATCAAGGAGGACTTTTCAGGATATGTCCTGGAATGAGATGTTACATCTACCCCACCCACAGGCCCACACACTGTCACCTTGTCCCTAACAATAGAGCACATGCTGGAAAATTATTTCCACCTGCCTGGAAGGAAGAGCACTGGGTTCAGTGAATACTGGAGCAGTCAGTCTTTGAGGCTCTACTCTGACCACCCCTTTTGCAGATGGTCCAACAGCAACTCTAAGCCAGGGTGGGTTCTGACATTCAGCTGCTCAGTGACTGATTAGGGACAAGAACTCTGAGTTCTTACTTGCTGACATCAGTAATTAAGGGGAGAGAGCTGCAAAGACAGGAGTCAGGGGTAGAGAGAGGAAGGATGAGGAGGAAGAGAAAGGAGAGGAGGAGAGAAAAAAATCAAGGAAGGAGACGGCAGAAGGGAGAGCTGAAAAGAGCAAAGGCAATAGAGATGATAGGAAAGGTGGGAAGGGAGGAACAATGCCTAAATCCATAGTCTCTGTCCCCTTCCCACTCCTCCAGGCCAAGTGACTTCCCCTCAGAGACATGCTACTTGACTGTCACAAGACTCGGAGCAGCCCGAGCGAGCCTGCCACTCCTACTCTATAAGGGAAGAGTTTGAGCGCCTTATGGCGGGACCTGTGAGGCTCCTACAGTCTCTTCCATTAGGAGACCATATGCAGAAGGAGGTGGTCAGAGAGGTAAACCCAGAGGTGTGAGGTTAGGGGTGGACACACAGGATAGAACCTTCTAGTCCTAGACTCCTGAAGACAGCCTGCAGGCACTCTGCTGCAATGCAGTGACCACAGAAGTCTAGGCATTGTCCTGGGCTCCTCTGCTCCACCCCTGCTTCTCTGTCCCTTTCCCATTCCTCCAGGCCAAGTGACTTCCCCTCAGAGACATGCTGCTTGACTGTCACAAGACTCGGAGGCAGCCCGAGCAAGCTGCTCTTTTCTTGGACCTGGTCCTTCTTTCCCATCTTTACGAGTGCTAATTGCAGAGGGACAGGGATTAGGGATCCCAGTACAGAAGCATCATTAACTGCTCAAAACTGCTGAGCCAAGAGACTGTCCCCAGCAAGGGGTGATGAGGAGGCATTGCTCTATTCCAGCTAGCAGCAGGCCCAAATCCCTTTTCAAGTCTGCCCACTTAGGCTTGCTCAAAGGGAAAAGGGATCAGCAACTGAAAGGAGCCTTTTCCTCAGACAGGGCCAAGTGCAGCTACAGCACAGAGGAGAACTGCAAGACGCCACACTTCCGCCTCGTGGAGCCTTTCATCTCGGATCTCAAAGTCCTTTTCAATCATTCATGGCTTCTCTAAGCTGCCTGCTCTGGGGGCTGGGGGTGAAGTGGAAGCTGAGCTAGAATTTGTTGGAAGCAGGCCTCCGAAAGGCTCCAGGGTGGACACAGCTAAATTCCCACCTTCCTCCAGGTTCCATAAATACTGTGAGCAGAGATAAAACGGCACTGGCAATAATGGGCATCCTCTTGAGACATTTAGAGGGAGGGAGGGGGTCTAGAATTAAGGATTTCACTCTCTAGCACCTGCTGATGTCAGTGGCATGGCTGGGTCAATGGCTTCCTATCTCTTGTGAACCTGCTGGCTTCACCTTCGGCTGGGTTAAGATGGCAACATTCCCAATCATTTGGAGAAACCCCGAGATAATGACCTTTGATTGCAAACACTCAGAGGGTTTATGTTTGGGGAAGGTGCCAATTTTCAGTTACAAAAATCAGGTGTGTAGAAAGAACCGCATTCTCACCGCCCCCTTTTCACTTTACCTCAGCAGGATGAAGGAAGGTTTAGTCTCGGCATCACGGAGGCTGCGCCCCAACTGGCATCTGCAGTCATGAAGTCTCAGGGACCTGGTGGCTATATGCCTATGTGTGCATGTACATGTGTGTGGAGGCTGGAAATCAACTTTAGGTGTCTTCCTTTACCACTGACCAGTATTCTTGTTTGAGACAGGGTTACTCACTGAGGCTGGAGCCCAGTGATGGGCTAGATTAGCTGATGAGCAAGCCCCAGGGGTTATCCTGACCTGTCTCCCAGATCTAGGGTTACAGGTCCTATTGATGCTCTGGGTCACAGGTCTCATTGATGTTCTAGGGTCACAGGTCCTATTGATGCTCTAGGATTACAGGTTCCATTGATGCTCTAGAGTTACAGGTCCCATTGATGCTCTAGGGTTACAGTTCCCATTAATGCTCTTTTTTTTTTATTCCAGTGCTAAGGATCTGGGTTCTCATAGCTAAGCAGCAAGCACTGACCCACTGAGACATCTCCCCAGCTCCTTCCCTCCAGGAGTTCTAGTTGCTACTTCTGATAATAGGGATATCTATTATGATATCAAAGCTTCTGCCCCACAGTGTCTCTATGTCCACAAGGCAGCTACCCTCTGACAGCTAATTGTCTTCCCAGTGTTTTCTCAGCAGAGAGACTGGGGCTTTCTCCCTGTTCACAACATGGTGATGTTCTTCTTCCTGCCTGTGGATGTCTGTCCTCTTCCCTTCACCATTGACAGAGTCTCACCTTCAACCAAGTTGAGTCAGGCTCTTCTGAGTTCTCTTTGTGATGAAGCCTACAACTTGTCTTCTAGGATGTTCAAGTTGAACTTTAGCAAAAATTCTACTGAGTCAGTTTAGAAAAAAGCCTTCCATTCTCTATTTCAGACAAAATTTCTTATTCCCTTCCCCACTCACAGGCCACTATCAGCAACTAACATTTCATGTCAGATTATCCAGCACTTTCTGCCTCTGATGCTCCTGCTAATAATTATCCATCCATTGTCTTCTCCCTGTTCCTTGACTATTATTCTTTTTTAAATTACTTTTTATTGTTTGAAAATTTCATACATGCATTGTCTTAATTATTTTGCTATTGCTGTGATAAGACACCATGACCAAGGTAACTTAAAGAAGAAAGAGTTTATTAGGGATTTACAGTTTCAAAGGGTTAGATTCCATGATCATCATGGCAGGGAGCATGGCAGCAGGCAGTCAGGCATGGCACTGGAGCAGCAGCTGAGAGCTCACATCTTGATCCACAAGCATGAGGCAGAGAAGGTTAACTGGGAATGACAAGGGTTTCTGAAGTCTCAAAACTTTCTCCAGTGACACCTCCTCTAACAAAGCCACACCTCCTAATCATTCCCATACAATTCCATCAACTGAGAACCAAGCATTCCAATATATGGGTGCCATTCTCACTCAAACCACTGCATCATGCATATAATGTTTTTTTTTTTATCAAATCCACCCCCATTCCCTCCCCTTCAATTCCTCCCCTATCTGCTTCACCATTATTCTCTCCCCATTTTGTGTATGTTAAAAAAAAAAACAACCTGCTAACTCTACTTAGTGCTACCAGCATGTACATGAGTGTAAAGTCATCTATGGGAGCATGGGTAGCCTCTCAGGGACCACACCCCTGAAGAAAACTGACCCCCTTCTCAGCAATCATCAATTGCAATAGCTTCTTAGTCAGGGTTAAGACTTGGTGAACCCCTTCCCTCATCCATACTAGGATTTGGCTTGATCTTGCACAAGTTTTGTGCATGTGGTCCCAGTCACTGTGGTTCATGTGACAACAGCCCTGTCATACCCAGAAAACACTGTTTTGTTGTAGTTATCCACAATCTCTGGTTCTTGTCACTTTCTGCATATCTTCTGCAAGGACCTCTGAGCCTGGGTATGATATAGATGTCCCGATTTTTACTTGACCATATCAGCTTGGGAGTCAAACCTGAATCAGTCTTCCTCTCCCTGTTACTTTCCCCCTTCCCTTCCTCCTCTCTTTTATGAAAACCTCCATTGTAGTAGCTCCCTTGAATAAAACTTGCTTCCTGCAGCATATAACTGAGTAATTTTTTAACATTACTTTCAGAGCCATTCCATTAGTTCACTCCCTACACTACATCTCCTTCAGCTCAGCAGGAATGCAGAGGTCCCGGCTGCTGGCTTGGAAAATACTGAAGAAAAAACAAACAAACAAACAAACAAACAAAAAACAAAAAAAGGCTTAAAACATTTTTTGAAGCCACCACACTAACTGATGTCACTAAGAAACCAGCCCAGCCCACCAGCACCTCGGAGGACAGAAGCAAGGCTGAGGAAGACAGGCAGACCTGGTCCACAGGGCCATGTGCCCATGTGCCCGAGTGACATCTTCCATCACTGTTGTTTTCTATAGACAAGATTAGTAGACAAGTTGACCATTGACACCTGCTGTAACTTGAGTCACTCTGAGGTCTGCACACATATTTTCTTGGTTCCATGTCAGCTATGGGATGAGGTCATCTCCTCACCCACCCAGCTGATATCTCAGAGAACTTAGTTGCTAACTTACCCAAGGAGCCAGAACTTTCTCTTGAGGAAGTGAATAATGGATCAGAGCCAAATCCTAATTTCCTCCCATTGACACAAAGCCATCCTCTGGTCCAGAGACACAGTGGTAGTGGAGAAGGGGATTAGACCATCCCAGCTTCCATTCAGTCATTTGCATTAAGTAGAGCACTGTTTACAATCGCTTCACACAAATTCTGAAAAGCTGATGAGCACTCTCCATCACTGAGATGCAGAAAGGGAATGAAACAATTCTCTAAGTCACCTTGGAGAAGAAACAGTGGTGTCCAACTTTAAACGGTGACTTTCCCACTGCCCTATGCTGCCTGACCCCTCAAAGGCAAACTGTGTCAGAGACCACTATCAGGTCCCCACTAGCTGTTCTGTGTTATCTGGACAATGATAGTAGGAGGAAAGCTTCACTGAGAGTAACCCATACCTGGATCACATCGTGGGAATACCTCAAATATCCTAGGAAGCAGATACAATTAGACCAACATTTGACAGCCACAGGCAACTATGAGGCATGTGGTGTGTGGTCATAAGCGCTGGCTCTGGGGGCAGAACATGTAGGATTCAAAGTCAACTCTATGATATGTGTGACCGTCGGGAAGTTAGTCTCTCTGTCTCTGTGTTCTTTGAGTATGGCACTATAGGTGTAAGAGCAGTAACTTCCTTATGTTTTTGCAGCAGCTTTAAATGTGATCATTGTTTGAGAAGGCTGGGAATGCCAGAAATGCAGAGTTAATGTTGATGACCATTACTGGACACTATGAACCACTCACTATTATGGTTAATCATTCATAACACTGTTCATCTTTTTTTTTTGCCAAATGTAATGGTTAGTTTTGACTGTTGACTTGACACAATGTAGAATCATTTGAGAAAGAAATTTCACTAAGTAATTGTATAGAATATGGTGCTGGGCGTTGGTGGCGCACACCTTTAATCCCAGCACTCGGGAGGCAGAGGCAGGTGGATCTCTGTGAGTTCGAGGCCAGCCTGGCCTACCAAGTGAGCTCCAGGAAAGGCACAAAGCTACACAGAGAAACCCTGTCTCAAAAAAGACCAAAAAAAAAAAAAAAGAATATGGTAAGCTGTGGGCATGGCTATGAAGGGTTTTCTTAATTGGGTTAATTGAGGCAGGAAGACCCAAGCTGAATGTTGTAGTTGATATATTGTGCACCCTAATAAACTTATCTGTGGGTCAGAGAACAGAACAGCCACTAGATTAGACATAGAGGCCAAAAAATGGTGGCACACAACACCTTTAATCCTATCACTTGGGAGACAGAGATCCCTCTGGATCTCTATGAGTTCAAGGGCACACTAGGAACAGAGCCAGGCCTGGTGGTACACACCTTTAATCCCAGCACTTGAGATCTCATGTCTTTGCTTGGGAAGGACATACGCCTTTAATCCTAGGAAGGAATGGCAGGAAGCAGAAAGGTATATAAGGTGTGAGGACCAATAACTAGAAGCGTTTTAGCAGTTCACCTGCATTTGGGTGAGGACTCAGAGCCTTTCAGTCTGAGGAAACAAGATCAACTGAGGAGTTGGCAAGGTGAGGTTGGCTGTGACTTGTTCTGTTTCTCTGATCTTTCATATTTCACCCCAATATCTGGCTCCGGGTTTTGTTTTTTATTAATAAGACCATTTAGCAATTTGTGTTACAAAATGTGGCTCAGGATCACCTAGACTGAATGAAAAGGTGAGAGAGAGCTAGTTGAGCACTGGCAGGCAGGCATTATTTCACTGCTATCTCCTCTTGACTGTGGATGTGTTGTGGATGCTGCTTCAAGTTCCTGCTGCCTTGACTTCCCCAATGATGGTCTATAACTTGGAATCATGAGTCATGAGTCAGACAACCCTTTCTCCCTTAAGTTGCTTTTGTCAGGGTGTTTTTAATCACAGCAACAGGAAATGAAACTAAGACATCTATGGTCTTAGGATAGAACATCAAATATTAAATATGGTACATACATGGCAGTTGGCCAACATTAATGGAGGAAGAAACTCAATTCCTACCTTCTAGTTTGTCTTTTAGCTCCTCTTAGTAAGCCAGTGCAATCGCTTTTCAGAATAGACTATCACACTTTCCAAATATAGAATTTCCTTGCAACGATTTGAGGCTTTTAAAAGTAGCCAGGTCATTAAATCAAGCATGAGAGATATACCTAGAGGGTTCACTTGCTTAGACTGTAGATAAGCTGAGGTCTTGTTGACACTCTTCTGCAAAGGTTGCCCAGCTACTAGTGAGGCAGTCAATTTCCTGGATGTATTGGTTCTTTTTTAGTTCTTCGTGCTGTTTAAACAACACATTTCTACTTGGAAGGCAGGCTCAGCAAACATGGCACTATTTCTGGAGGAAGGTAAAGGTTCTACAACTTAAGACATTTCAGAATTAGGCAATCACTATGTTCAGGTTCTCTTCCCATGACAGTGTTTGATTAGATGTTAATTTGCTTATATAGGACAGAGCTAGAAATATATGGTATATAGGGGTAAAAAATAACTTAATAGTGTTTAATAAAGCCATCATATTCAGATGGGCAGTCAGAAGACAATGGCATTGTTCAATTTCCTCTTTATTAACTTTATTTTTAAAACATTTTTTGTTAAATGTGTGTGTGTGTGTATCCAAGTGAGTGTAGAAGGGAATGTCAGACCCCCTGGAGCTGGGGTTATGGGGTGATTTTGAGCTACTTGATTTGGTTGCTAGGAACTGACCTGGATCCTCTGGAAGAGTAGCAAGCATTCTTAACCATCTCTCCAGTCCTGTCTTAAAAAAAATGCCTCCTTAATTAAATAAGAATTATACAGTAGTATCACTGTGAGAGGACTTATAATCTCTATTTACCAAAAAAAAAAAAAAATGAAAGAAAGAAAAAAGAAAAAAAATCTCTTCCTGTGTTAAGGCAGCAAAGCCATTAAGTTAGTTATATGGTCTGTGACACTGTTCTCTCAGGAAATCAAGCAAGAGTCCTTGTGTGCTTAGTTCTAATCTACCCAGGTTTCATTTGCAGGTCCACATGATGCTACTCTAAAAACAGATTTCCAATTTATTTTTCAGTGGGAGTTGGCGTATAGAAGCCACTGTTTTCTCTGTTCTTATCCTGATGCATTAGGGACACTGAGGAAATTATTTAGCTTGGAGGTATGTGGGGGGGGGAGTCTGAGGGGGTGGTGACATCTTCTCACACCTTTGAGGTCTGGGTTAAGAGTATCTTGTTAGACTCATCACCGCATCCAGTGCTGACTCCATCATTGAGGTTAACACAACCCAGGCTTCCAGTTTATTTATTGATCTACTCTTTAAAATGGCCAGCTGGATGGACTTACTACAGGTAAGACAGATACAAAAATGCTGTATCCCTTGGTCATGAGTCTGCATCATTTGAAATCACCAATGGCTCTAAGAAAGCTATACAAGGACAGATGCCCACTTCAAGTGCTAAATATCTCCAATTCTATATGTGCAAGGACTTAATTGCCCATGCAGGGCAACTGGAATGTCCTGGGGACTTAATGCATCATAACCAGCAAGAGTTGGATGCTGGGGCAGGGAGGGGGCAGGTATGGTATAAATGCCTTTGTGGCTATTTGTCTACAGATGCATAACAAGCCAGATCAAACTTGAAACCTCACAATACCAGCTTTACCAAGGAGCTCATTGATTCTTGGAGTCAGAAATTTGGGAAGAATATAGCAAAGATAGCTTTATCTCAGTTCTGTGGTGTCTAGGTCTTGTTTTTGAAGTTGCAAAGGCTTGAAGTGACATGATAAATAGGTGGGAATCATCAGAATTCTGCTCATTAACATTTATTGTTGGCTCCAGGTAGATCCTCAGCCAGGTCACATGAATGAAAAATCTTCATATGCCACCCTTGTATGGATTGGGCTTCCTTAAAACATGGAGGCTTTATTCTATGAATAAACATTCCATGAGAAACTGGAAGAAACTGCTTTGCCCTTTATGACCCAGGCTTTGAGGTTGCCAAGTCACAAGCTATCCTGTATTCAAGAGAAGAGAATGTAGGTTGAAACCCTTGAGTTCATAAGTATGAAGAGACCATAGTGAGAAAAGCTGGCAAGACAGGAGACATTGTTTTGTTGAGTGGTGATATGCCAGAACCAGGTCTCTAGATCGTCAAAATATCCCCAGTAGAACTAAACCCCATATGGCCACAATGCCAGAATACTCATACGTATACACAAGCCTGTCTTCCTAATGCACTTGCCACACTGTCCACTTCAGATTTCTCCACATTTCCAAATTTCTCCACATCCAAGTCCTTGACTTCCAAATGCTGCAGGGAAAATCTATCATGGTCAAGATGGAACGGCAGAGCAGCTGACACCATGATGGATGGGAAACAGGGACAGAAATGAGCTGGAAACAAGATATCCTAAAGATCACTACTTTAGGTAGGCACCTAAAGATTGTCTACTTCTTCCAGCAGGTGTCTTAGCAAGTGTTCTATTTCTGTGAAGAGATACTATGACCACGGCAACTCTTATAAAGGAAAGCATTTAACTGGTGGCTTGCTCACTGTTTCAGAGGTTTGGTCCATTATCATTATGGTAGGAAGTATGGTGGCATGTAGGTAGACATGGTGATGGAGAACGAGCTCAGAGTTCTACATCCAGATCCACAGGAAGAAGGAAGAGAGTGTTGTATGATATTTTGATTACATTCTGACAATAAAGATTGCTTTGAATCAGAGGGAGGAGCTAGTCACTAGCTAACCAAAATTAACCATAGAGGTTTTGGAGGACTGAGGACAGAGAGACAGGAAGTAGTAAGGCAGGGCTTAGAGAGGATCTCAGACCTTTTGGATGGAGAAATGGAAGAAATCGGGGGTCACTGGTCACTTTTCCACTGCTTCTCTGATCATTTATTCAGGTTCTTACCCTGATATTTGACTTCTGATTTTTTTTTATTGATAAAGAATAATTAGATAAACACATCATCTGGTGCCCCGCATTGGGTGCCATGTAGGCAGACTTTTCTGACCCACTAGCTGCTCCCCAAATAACTGCATGGAGACTTAATATTGATTATACACGCTCAGCTGATAGCTTAAGCTTATTTTTAGCTAGCTCTTATAACTTCAACTAACCCATTTCTATTGGTCTATGTGCTACCCCAAGGCTCATTTACCTCACCTATGAATTTCCCATCTTGCTTCTTCCATGTCTGCCTCAAGACTCCTCAGACCCTGCTCTTCTTCTTCCCAGCATCTCTCTGCACCAAAAATCCTGCCTAGCTACCAGTCAATCAGGTTTTTTATTAACAATGAGAGCAACACATTTTTGCAGTGTATAGAAGGATTATTTCACAGCATTTATGTTTGCTATACTATATGTTTCTACTCTTGTTTGGTGTATTGTGCTTATGCAGTTCATTTAAAAATGTAATACATAAATTTAAAATACAGATTAGTAGTTAGTTATCTATAAAGGTAACATTTCACCCTCTGGGGTCTTTGACTAAATAATTAGACTTAAAGTTTTCCTTAGTTATGATAAAAAGGTAAATTAGGTATAAAACTTTAGATAAGATATAAATTATAAAACATAGATAAGATAAATAATAGAATATTTTCTCTAAATTTGTCAAATACAACTGGGCTGAATATTGTAATTGTAATTCTTACTTGATAACTGTTTTTGTTGTATATAATTTTACTATGTTAAAGTTAAAACCTTATTTTATTTAGACAAAAAGGAGCAAATGCCATGGAATAATCCTTCTGTACACTGTGAAAATGTGTTGCTCTAATTGTTAATCAAAAGCTGTTTGACTAATAGCTAGGCAGGATTTTCAGGGCAGAGAGAATGCTGGGAAGAAGGGTGGAGTCTGAGAAGTCTCAAGCCAGATTTGGAAGAAGTAACATGGGAAGACGTTCATAGGTGAGGTAAAGGAGCCTGGGGGCAGCACATAGATTAACAGAAATGGGTTAATTTAAGTTATAAGAGCAAGCTAAACACAAGCTTAAGCTATTGGCCAAGCATTTATAATTAATATTAAGTTTCTGTGTGGTTATTTGGGGGAGTGGCTAGTGGGACAGAAAAGTCTGCTTACAGAGAGATCCCGGGCTTGGAACAGGTTTTTTTTTTTTTTTTTTTTTTTTTGAAACCTTAAAGTGCATCCCCATGATATCCTTCAACAAAGCCATATCTCCTAATCCTTTCAAATAGTGCCACTCCCTGGAGACTAAGTATTCAATTCTAAGAGCCTACGGAGGGGGGCGTTTTCATTCAAACCACCACAGTAGGTCACACATCCTCACATTTCCATAACTTCCCAAGAGTGCCATCAGTAGGAAACTAAATGTTCAGAGTATTTCCTGTGTGGAGTCACAGGACAGCTCTCTCCCTCTACCATGTATCTCCTGGGGGTCGAATTCAAGTTGTCAATAAGTACTTTAATCTGCTGAGCCAACTCTCCCAGCCCCATTTTCTGTTATTCCTCAGAATAGTGTTTGTGGTGAAGTAACATTCTTAATTCCATTTCAGTTGAACTGTTTTATACTGGGAAAACCTAACACGTTTTAAACTTTTTCTGGAGAGTTCCACATGTGTATATAATGCATTCTTATTATTCTCATGTCTTACCGAGTTCATCTTTCATCCCTGCAGCCCCTCTTCCTCTCTACAACTCCCCTTCCCACACTTACATCTTTTTTGTTTTGTTTTGTAGGTCACTAAACTTAGCCAGAATTATGTAAGTGACCATGGGTTTTGAAATCTATATTAGGGCTCACCAGTGGGCACACAACTGAAGGCAATAACCTCATCAGAATCCATCAATAGCCAATATTCCATGAGCCTCTCCTCCAGCAATGACTGAGTGTTGATAGTCATGTCAGGCCCAGTGCAGGCAACTGCAGCTGCTTGATGTGAGTTCCTGATTGCAGTAGGTGTCAAATCCTCACATCATATAGTTGAGAATGGAAAAAAAAAAAACCTAAACCTCAAAAATCTAAGCCAGCCTACTCCATATGCTAAAAGAGCTGGAGCAGTGTGTAATAAAATATTTTAAATGGCTTATCCAAAATTACACCTAGTTTGCAGGAGAAAATGGGGCTATAAATGGGTTCTGTCAAAACAAGTCAAGATTGTGTTGAGTTTTAGAACTGTCTTTTAGACTCCCAGTCTCGGAGCTAACTGAGATGAACAAGGTTCTTGATGTCAGTCAGGTCCTATAATATGTCCAAAAGTCACAAATCATGAAGTTTTCAAAATAGAACCTGTATTAAAGATGGTCTACCAATTTTATAGGAGCTGTCATTCAAAAGAACTAAGAGATTTCAATCTTTGGTTCATTTATCCAATAGTTCCTATATTATGGAGTTCCTATATTTGGTGTCCCCAATTACTGAAAGCATTTATCACTGAAAGGTTAAAAAAAACTTTCAGAATGTTTATATTTGAAAGAAAACCCAATTCTACCTTTAAGAATGCTGTCACTATCCTTTGCCTTTCAAATATTTGGATTTTAAGCAAAACAGCTAACTGCTATAATGCAGGCTTGAGTAGGGATAGCATGCAAACCTCTCTCATAGTCTGCTGGAGAGAAGTGGCATTTCCAAATGTGCCAAGGTTCGAATTACTTCCCAAGAAAAAGAAACAATAAATGGCATATCATGAAGGTGACTCCCCTAGAATCTGATTGTCTAGCATAGAAGAGAAAGGGAAGCAGAGGAGTTAGAGCCAGTGGGGAAGGCAGAAGAAAGCCCAAGGCCTCAAGTATCAATTCTGCCATTGAGAAGAAAAGTAGTTCTTAGAGGGACATCTCCATCAGAACCCACTTCTTTTATCTGAAGGAACAGAGATTAGTCATCTCTTCTCTTTCTCCCCCACCCTGGGTATTGAAGCCAGAGCCTTATCCTGTAGATAAAAGGCTCTAACAATGAGATATGTTGCCAATTTTTCTGGTTTTCATATAATCTCAACCAAAAAATTGCAAAGACATGTGTGAAGAGTGTTTTGTTTTGAGCGTTTGGGATAAGATGTCAACAGATGGTCTCAATCTCCTGCCTTTCACACTGAACCCCCACAAAGCTAGTACATATATCCAATAAACATACCCTATACAACTGCTACGGGCCATCAAGATACGTCAGTACTTTCTGACCCGAGGACTGCTTTCAACCATTGCCAGTATTCCCAGTAAAGACCCCTAGGACATAAGGACCCAGTTCAAAACCAAGTACTGCTTGAATTGTCATTTTCGCCTCTTCTGTTCAGAAACAGCTAGCCTTTGGTCCACCTTGTTTTCTGAGACATTATCTCTGAGTGGGATGTGGGGTTCTCTAAACTAGGCTGGCCGACTCAGGAGCCTCAGGGGATATGCCTATTTCTGCCTCCTAACGCTGGGGTTATAAACATGTGGTGAGTTTTTGCAATGGAATCAAATTCAGATCCTCAACAGACACTTGACCAACTGAGGAATCTTTCCAACTCCCTCATTTGTAATTTTTACATGCACAGGAGAGCTTGCAAGACAAATTAAGGCCCAAAGCAACAGCTAGGGCTAAGAGCTTTGATGCTAGTTTGGAGAAAGCGCTTTGTGCTGTGACAATATGACAAGATGAGGTGATGTGGGATAAAGTAATTGATTATGGAAAAGGATTAGGTAGATAAAGGGTAGTCTGACAAGATGTGTTTGTTCAGATTCCTCCAGGGTTTGGCTCATCTGTGCTGTGATAAGAAATGCTGTCCTTTGTTGTACAGGGAAGAACTTTTCACGTGGGAATTTTTTATCTCCTGTTTTTAGAAAGGAAAAGGAAGGTCAGGGGCTGAGTGCTCCCTTTCATAACTATTGTTTTTCAAATGCTTTTTAATTCAAAGCCAGCAATCACATATTTGGGAGTGAGATGACCTGAAACTCTCCGCAACTCCTATGGGAAGTGTGTTATCTGTTTGTCTCACAGCTGGGACAAAATACTTAATGAACCTAGGGAGCAAGGGCTGATTTAGATTTACAGTTCAAGGGATGGAGTCCATCAAAGTGGGGGTGGGGGGTGCAAGGGATGGAGTCCATCACAGTGGGAGTGGGGGTGCAAGGGATGGAGTCCATCACAGTGGGGATGGGGGGTGCAAGGGATGGAGTCCATCACAGTGGGGATGGGGGTGCAAGGGATGGAGTCCATCACAGTGGGAGTGGGGGTGTGGCTCACAGCTGTAGCTATGAGAAGTACCTGCTCCTTTCTAAGCAGAGCAGGAGGTAGAAAAGGGAGATTGCTGCCTTCTTAGGGTTCTGACAGTACAGCCCACACCTCTAGCAGCAGTACTAGATAGTCTAAAGAAGGAGATAGTGAGTTCTAGACCAACTTCAGCTACAGAGTGAGCCCCCGTCTCAAAGGAAAAATTAAACAAAAATAAGTTTGTCACTATATACAATGGTAATAGAAATGTAATACTAAAATAACAAATATTAGACCATAACAACATCATCTGTCTTGACGATTGGTTCTTTGGACATCCCCATAGAAGATATTTTGACCAAGCATGGTGCTTCAGCACCACCTTGTGTGGTTTTGTTATTGTGCTTGGTGTGTGTGTGTGTGGGGGGGTCCCTATTCTTCAAATTCCAAGTCTTCATCCACAAAGTTATCACAGGGATCTTTACAAAACAGAGGCCTCCTTATTTTGTTTTGTGCTTTACAATGCTTTAAAACTTGTCATCATGGCCAAATGCATGACATCTGGTCTGGCTTCAGTCAGGAAGATGTCCCTGATTTTCTCCTATTTTCTTGATACACGCTACAGACATGCCACTCTGAGTTGGCCAAAATTGCTAAGAAACAGTCTCATCTTCTGGGGTATCTGGGGTTTCTTCTTAGCTTAGGAGAAAATCAAAGGTGGTGTGTGTGTGTGTGTGTGTGTGTGTGTGTCAATGCCTCTGGAAGCCCAAAGAGGGCCTCAGATCCTCTAGAACTGGAGCTACAAGTGGTTATGAGATAACTGACATGGGTGCTAGGGACCAAGCTCAGGTCCTCTGGAAGAGCAGCTAGTACTCTTAGCCATTGAGCCATCTTTACAGCCTCCAGAACGCAGTCAAAAGGAAAAAAATTAGAATCAAGGTAGAGCTAGAGCTAGAGGAGAGTTGATACAGAAAAGAGAGCCAACATGATGGAGACACAGAAGCAGTCATGTCTGAAGCAGTCCTCTGCTAAACCTAGTGGTCTAGACCATGATGTGCCACAAGATATGGCTGTCCTCTTTAGATCTTTATGTGGGTTTATTTTTCATATTGAATTCCATATTTTTTTGCATAGTCTTCCTTGAGTTTATGAGGTTTATATCAGAAAGATCCCCAGCTAATAAGAATGATTAATATACTAAGAATGGTAACAGAATGCCAAGGCTCTTTGTCATTATATGCTTGGTTCACATGGCTCTTACCAGTCAGGTATAATAGCAAACATTCCTGGGGGACAGAGAATGAACAGAAGAAAATAAGTTTTCATATTTATGAAAATTTTTCATTTTCTGATTGACCCACATTTTAGGATTATCCAAAACTAACTTAGGTCTTTAGATTTATAAATACATATCTGGGCCAACACGCACATTAAGCACACTCAATACAATTAATACAACAAGAGAACCCACACTTTTAAAAGTCTTCTGCCTGAACTATGGTCTCTGGTATTATTCAAACCAAACCAAAAAGAACTTAACTTCACCATGGTTTTCTACTTGTGACCTTGCAGATGGACAGTGACCTTCTCCTGCAGATGCTCCAGAGCTGCCAGCTCCCTAACATCTGGCGCTGTTGCTACTCAGCAGACATCTGGACTTTGCATTTACTGGGGTCTCTGTGGAAATCTCCAGTCATTAAGGCTGAGTGTCTCAAATGGTTCAACCCGAATCCGCTCTCTGGCCCTGAGAGTCTGGGATGACCTTGGAATTTAGAAGTCCTTCATCTGTCCAGCCAAAGCGGAAGCACTGGGGACGGTCAACAGGAACAAACCACACATTTGCCTTGGTCTGTTTTATTTCTGGACTGCTCCTTTTTTTTCTAATTAATTTTAAAGTTAGTGCAGAAAGTGATGGTTTTCATTATGGCGTTTTCCATGAGTCACTAGACTTTCTTATTCCTCTTCCTCCTCCCCTCCCCTCCCCTCTCTCTTCCTTCCTCTTGCTGGTGCCCTACCTCTGCTTTCGGGCCACATGAATCCCATTGCTCCCTCTTCAGATTTCTTCCTCCTCTCTCAAGGTCCCCTCACCACACACCCCAACACACTTAAATCCAGATTCCACATATGAGAGTAAATACAGTATTTATCTTTCCAAATCCTATTTCTTTTACAAAAACGACCTCTACTTCCAATCATTTTCCTGCAAATATCATAATTTAATTTTTCTTGATGTTTGAAAAAAATCCCATTGTTGATATACACCATGTGTGAAAGCCCAACTCTGACCTATTGAGGGGTTCTTGCGGAGAGGAGAGAGGAATGAGGAAATATTAGATAGAAATATAGGAGTAGATGACAACAAAGACAGAGACACAGGATAGCTTCGGGAGAGCCCTGAGTCAATACCCAGCCACCTCAAGATTTATTTTAATAGGCTTTTTATATACTATCAAAAGACCTTCTTCTTTCAAGACCAAAGCATAATGTACAGCCAAGTGTAGAACCTTCCAAACACCTGGTAACCATGCCCCTGGCCAAAGCATCCTATTATGCAGCCCTGCTGGATAAAGCAAGCTCAGATTCTCTGACCTTGAGTAAGGCCTTATTAGAGAGCCTGTATGGGCCCCTACAACCATGTTTTCTTTATTCATTCATCTTCTGATGAAAATCTAGGCTGGTTGCATTTCTTAGTTATTGTGAATAGTGTCACAATAAACATGGATGTGTACATTAACCTAGAGTCCTACAGATACATATTCATGTGTGGTTGTCTTTTTTATTTAGAGAGGTAGGGATATATAGCCAAGGATAACTTTGAACTTCAAATTCTCCTGCCTCCACCTCCTGGGTGCTGGTATTACAGCATACACCACCATAATAAAACAATATGCATCAAACTTTGTGCATACTTGGCCTATGTGCTATGAACTGAGCTGCATCCCCACCTACTCTGTCTTTGGGAACTGTCTTATCTTAATGGCTTTGTTCCTTCTTATGTCATGAACTGATTTAGAACCATACTTTACTGTATTAGAAATAAACTACACACATCACAGATCACTTAACCAACAGACTTTGTGTAATACTCTTATCTTCCAAAAGTGAGCCAAGAGGAGACATTTAGCCAAACGCTATCATATATGGCTCTCAAGACTTTGTGATTTTCTGAAATGGTTAATTCATCATAAAAGGGAACAGGAACTTTCACTTTTGGGCACCCACAGCTCAAACCAGCAGTCCTTAAAACACAACCCATGGATCCATTTCTGAACAGAACACTTCTCCTCATCACACATGGGCAATGCAGGTGCATGCCAGCAGTCCTGACACTCCTGAGCATGGGCTTGGGCACGTTGCCAGCTGCAAGCCTGTGCACATACTGAGGGTCACCCTCTTTGTATCATCTGCATTTCATTTCTCTCCCTTGTCTCCCATTGAGATGAATCATCTCCCTTGCCCTATGTCTGGTTGTGAAGCAGCCTGCTGGCCTATTCACTAGTTGGGTTGATTGTGATTTAATTTTATGGATGATGTCACACAATTATCTCCAGATGGAATAATCAGGGTACAGAGCTGCCAGGCAGAGTTGGGAAGGAAGTGGGTTCACCTAGCAAACAGCCGTTTCTGCACTGGAATTATTGTTGTTTTGACTCTGTAAATTCATCAGCAGTGGGTGTGCCTTTCAGGGCCTCATTTATCTAATTCAAATCACAAGACCTTGCCTCTTTCTCTGTATTTTCTTGTATTTCTTTTATTGCATAGTATCTAAAAGAGAAGACTCATAAATTAAACTATGGAGTTGAATATTTGTGTTTTCATGTTGTGGGCTCATGTGTGTTTTCATGTATGTTGGCTCATGTGTGTAGACTCATGTATGTGAGGTTGTATGTGCACCTCTGTGCATGAACATGTGAAGGCACCAAGTTGATGTCAGAAATAGCCTTCCAATGTTCTTCTACTTTATTTAATTGAATCAGTCAAACCCAGAGCTCACAGAAATGGCTAGTTTTCCTAGTTATTATGCTCTGGGGCCCCCATTCCTCTGCCTTTGGAGGTTAGAATTACAGTCAGGATACCTTGCCCATCTGGTGCATTGATTGGGTTCTGGGGAGCTGGACTCTGGTAAGTACTTTGACCATGAAACCATTTCCCCAGGCCCTTGTTTGAGAATCTTCTGCTCTGTTTATATGGTTTATTATGGTAAAGTGTTGGTAATTATTTAAGAACCTTTGCTTCAAAAATTATTCTTAATTATATTTATGTGTATGTATCTCTATGTAGGTATATGCATCATATTTGTATAGTACTCATGAAGTCCAGGAGAGGGCATTAGATCTCCTGGAACTATAATTACAGGCAGTTGTGAGCTGCCTGACAAGGGTTCTGGGAACCAAACTCAGGTCCTCTGCAAGAGCAGCAAGTGCTACTAGCCACTGAGGCATCACTCCAGCCCCTCCTCTTGCATTTTAAATATATGTATCCACTTCTATGATTTTTTTCTAAGCATTGTTTTAGTTGTTTTGAATATGCATTGGCATGCTGCCTTTCAAATGTACTCAATTCAAAGTATTTTTCCATCTCCCTTAGGAGTTTTTCTTCAATCTATTAGTTATTTAGGAATATAAATTTTCACATAATGAAACAAATAAAATGTTAATTATATGATTTATTTCTAATTTTACTCCATCAATGAGTGAAATGAGAATGTAACAGTTTATAGAGTTTGAAACATTTCTAAATTATTGAGTCATTATATATGGCTTAGCATATGTCCTTTTTATGATTCAACATTTGGTCTATACAGAAGAATAACATTTTATATTTTGATATTCATTTTTAATTTATTTATATTTTAAAATCTAAAATATATCTATTACATACACTATATAGTTAATGATATTTTGTTTTGTACATTTTTCTTGTGCCAATCTGTGCTTGATGATTGGAATGTTGAATATATTTACATTAATGTCTACATTAATATTTATATCTGGCATTTATTTTCTATTTATTTCCCAATTTAATTGTAATTATTTTTTGTTTTACTAGTCATCCATTTATGATTTCTCTTCAGTTAAACAGATATTTTCTGCTGTACCATTTTAATTTCATTTCCCTTTACTAATTCCCTTTCACTAATTAGTTTTTATTAGTTTTGTGCTATTTTCCTCATAATTGCCTCAAGGGTTATAATGGGTATCTTACAAAAATTTGATTCAGAGTCTAGAGATACTGAATGTGCTCTGTGAAATAGCTCTGTGCTTAAGAGCATGTACTACTCTATTAGAGGACCAGAGTTTGGTTCCCAGCATCCATGTTGGGCATATTACAAATGCCTGTATGCTGGTTGGTTTTATGTCAGCTTAATTTATGTCAACTAGAGTTATTTGAAAAGACAGAATCTCAAGTGAAAAAATGCCTTTATAAGACTAGCCTATACACAAATCTGTGGGGTATTATCTTGATTAATGATTGATGAGAGAGGGCCTGTCCATAGGAGTGGGCTGGGGGTCTTGTTGCTATAAGAAAGCAGACTGAGCAAGCCAGTAAGCAGCACCCCTCCATGGTTCTGCTTTAATTCCTGCCTCCAGGTTCTCACTTTGAGTTCCTGCCCTGACTTCCCTGGATAATGAACTACAAGCTATAAGATGAAATAATGCTTTTTCTCCCCAAGTTTCTTTCAGTCATAGTGTTTTACACAGCAATAGAAACCTAACTAAGACAGCTTGCAACTCTAACTCCTAACACCCTCTTCCAGCCTCTGTGGCACCATGCACATATGCACAGACTCACAATCCAGACATACACGCACACACACACACACACACACACACACACACACACACACACACACACATATGTACCTATTATTAAAAAAAAGAAAAAACTTAAAATAAACCAATTTAATTTGAATTGACACTAACTTGATTTTAAAAATATAACAAATTTTACTCCAATATGTGTTTACCTCTTCTCTTGTTTTGTGCCTTTATTACCATCCAAATATATATTTATGCATTTTAAGATTATCAGCCTAGTTTTATAATAATTGCTTTATGGTATCTGAATAAGATGGAAAACTCAAAAGTGCATTGATACAGACTTTTATATTTATCCACATTGTATTGGTTGATGTTTTCAGCTAGAGTGTCTTGTCAGCAAAGGCCTGGGATCTACATGTCCCTGCCTCCACATCAGGCCATATCTGACTTTTACTCGGGTGCTGGAGATCCAAACTCAAGGCCCCACAGTTGTACAGTAAATGCTTTACCACTGAACAATCTTCCTAGCACTGTCTTTCATCTCAAAGAGAGATCCACCCAGGACTCGTTTCTACTCTCAGTTTTGTGAAAATGAGAAGTAGAAGAGAAAAAAATCTCCATTTTGTTCATTATGAAGCAGATACTTCCTAGTATAGCCTACACTCATCAGAGGGAGTTCCAACTGGCCTGACAGAGAGATGATTAGAGAACGCATTCACCAGCTAACTGTCTGAAGAGTCTGGCACCAGACAATTAACTCTTCAAAAATGACTTTGTAGGCTCAACCAGTAAGAAAAAAAAATTCAACTTTCCTTACTCCCAAATGAAAGCCTTTTTAAAAAAAAAAAAAAAAATCAGGGCTCCTCAATCTCAACCACCTTCATTGGGATAATTCTTCATTGCTAGAGTAGGACTATGTCCAATAAGGAGTCTAACTTACTCATTGCATTACACTTAGCAGCTTTCTTGGTCTCTGCACTACATAGCCACAGAACCTCCTTCTTCAGACAAGACAATCAGAATGTCTCCTAGTGTCATGTGAAATAAGCAGGAGCCAAATATCCTCTGTGTGACAAGAACCAATTGTTGACATCAGATATGCATCAATACTATTTGTCTACATTTCATTTCTTTTTTCTCCTTATATTTGTTGCTGGGGGCTTCTATGACCTAGAAGTACATGGATTGAACAATGGAAATCTATTTTCTCATTGTTTGGGAGAATAAGAGTCTAGGTCAAGCTTTAGATTCCTCTGAGGCTTCTTTCTCTTCTTGGCTGACAGATGACTTCTGCTCTAGACCAAATGTCCTTCCAAAATTTCTACATTGAAGGCTAGGTCCTTACTATGATCCTCAGAGGCAGGCCTAACTGACCTGATGGAGAGATCATTAGAGTAAGCATTCTCTAGCTAATTGTCCAAAGTGTCTGGCACCAGACACTTGCAGAGGTGTAGCCTTTGAAAGGTAATTAGGTCAGGAGAGTGCTCTCTTGAGTAAGATTAGTGTACTTCTTAGAAGACATGAGATTGTCAATAACCCCCATCCAATGATGTAGGGACACAGTGAAAAGATGGACATTTCCTGCAAACCAAAATAAAGGTCTCATTAGATCCCCAGTCCCAGTCTCCCCATTGCCCTAATCACATCCCCTAGAGTTGTAAGACATAGATCCCTGTGGCTTATTCCACCCACCTGTTATATCCTGTTACAACACCCTGAACTGACACAGATACCACTCTTCTTAATACACCTCAAAACATCATCATAGCCACTTGGCCTTTCCTGTGGGCTTGCCTCTCCCCAGTGACTCCCCGGGTATCCTTAGGCAATCTTTTCACAAGAATGCCAGGCAGAGTAAATTAGGGACCTTCCTGACGCCCTCATTTTAATTTAATTACCTCTTCAAACCTAACTCCAACTATAAGTACGTTGATGGGTGTGTTGATATTTTCTTTGTGATCTAACAAATGAAGCTTGCATGAAGATCAGAGTGAGGAGCTAAGCCACTAGTTAGCCATGGAGGCCAGGCAGTTGTGGCACACACCTTTAATCCCAGCACTCAGGAGGCAGAGGCAGATGATCTCTGTGAGTTCAAGGCCACCCTGGGCTACACAAGATTGATCCAGTCTAAAAAGGAAACAGAGTCAGGCAGTGATGGCACACAATTCTTTAATCCCAGCATTAGGGAGGTTGAGACATGAAGTGATATGGCTGGGCAGAGAAAGGAATATAAGGCTGGAATTGGAGGGACAGGAACCCAGTCCCTTTCAGCTGAGGAGTTGGTGAGGTGAGAAGTGGCTGCGGCTTGTTTCCTCTGATCTTTTAACATTTACTCCAATACCTAGCTTCCTATTTCTATTAAGACCAATTAGGATTCATGCTACAGATGGACACCAGTAGGAGAGAGCTTTGACTAGGAATTTTAGAGGCCACAGGTGTCAACTGTCCATACTTCCCTACACTGGAAAATGAAGCATGCCGGACAATGCTGGTGACCACAGAGGTCACTTATGGAGACTTGTACTATGTGGTTTTCTCTTTCTGCCCACTTTGCCCAACCTTGCCCTTCACATCTGTGGCAAAGCTAAGTAATAAAAGTTCGTTTGTCTTATCCCATTTTAACGATAGAGCAGACTTCACATGCTGTTTTGGCAGAACTAAGGGAAGCCGATTGTCCGCAGATATCCACTCATGCTAGCTTCCTCAACAAAGCCTTTGTTTTGCAGTTTGTATTGGTATACTTTGATGTTTGCAGTGGGTGAAGGCTGTCAATAAAAAGATTAGGATACTGGTTTCAGTTATGATGGGCCTTCTAAACTCAATTTTTTATAAGCTTATTTTATTTTATTATTACATTTATTTATTTTTGGATTTTTGAGACAGGATTTCATTTAGCCCAGGATGACCTGGAGCTCACTGTGTCTCTAAGGGTGGGTTTGAGCTTCTAACCCCCCTGTCTCTACCTCTCAAGTGCAGGAACTTGAAGAACACACCACTATGCCTGCCTGGCTGATAATTTTGTTTTTAAACCTTTCATCCCTGCCCTCCTCCTTCAGGCAACACTTTGCTCTATAAATGTTTCAATATATATTCTGTATTCATTACATGTTATTAAATTATGTAATACTGTTTAGATAATTTAATATCCCTCTGTATTTAACAACACTTTGCCGAGTAGGACATTAGGCTGTGAATCTGGTTTCACATAGAAAGAAAAAGAGCCTTGATGACCATTTGGTCACTGTTGCTTTGACCTATACCTGGAGACTCAGATGGAATGAAAATGCTAATTTTTTAAAGTAACATTTTAAAGTATGATATAACTGGACTGGAAATGGGCACTTTTTTTCTCATCTCAATCATGAAGTACCCAGACATCTAAGGTCTTCAAAAATAACAAACAATTTTAAGATTCTTTGATGTCAAAGTTTGCTAACAGTTTTGAGGTAGAAAAAGGGTATATAGCAAAATGTTCCCAATAAACTTACAGGTTTTCTGTCTCCTGTATCCATCTGCTACTTTACCATTTCTCTATACTAAGACTGTTACTTTTTCAATCACCAAAGACTATTATTTGCCCTTCATAAATGTTTTTGGCAACCATAATGAATTGATTTGCTTCTATCAAGACCATCAATCATTATTGCCTGGATAGGTGGTACAGGTTCCTAATTTCAGCACTGGAGAGGCAGAGGCAGATGGCTACTTGTGAGTTTGAGACCAACTTGGTCTATACAGACAGAACTAACTTTCTCCCATTTCTTTGTAATTAGCTCCAGTACAACTTTGATATCAACCCATCACACTCACTTTCATGAAGCTTGGAACAGAAAAGCAGTTCAGGGATACAGTTCAGTTGATGTCACGGTTTCTATAGTGCCATTAAGGTCCACCATCTTGGGCTAGGGATGAAGCTCAGTGGCAGAGTACCTGCTAGGATGTATAAGGCACTAGGCTAGATCTCTAGTATTGAAAAAGAAAATCAGCTCTATTTATCGATGTCACAAGATGTGACATAAGACATCAATTTTCCTCAGCAAACATCTGGTAGACAAGGACAAAGATGTACACACAGCCAAACCAAACCTCTGGGGCTCACACGGCCATTAGTGGCTCCCTAGTGGAGTCTCCTGCCCACCAGGTGCTGATCTGACAATGTTGTTTTGTGAGATGTTTAGGGCAACATCAAGACTAAGACCCTTTGGCCACTTTTGAATTCAATGTAATTCTCTATGTTAAATTGCTTTCAACTTAATATAGCTACAGAAGCTGTGTTCTGTGCAAACAAGGCCCCATATACTTAAAGCCATCAGCCATCCCTTTAAAAGACTGAATTACAGTTCTTTGTTGGCTGTTACTTCACAAGTAAGGGGTACAGAAAAAGCAAGACACAGGTCTAGATTTTTCACTTCTCTGAGCCACTGATCTAATTGTCATATAAGTAGCTAACATGTGAGAAGCTGTGTGTATTTATGGTTAGGAAAAGTAAACCAAAACAAATTCTGGTCACTGTTATCAAATCTAGTGGTTCCAACAGACTATAAAAGCAGCATGGCAGAACTGGGGACAGTAATCCACAGTTAGAGAGAAAAATAACTCAGAAAATGTAGCTAAATAATGAGATACTCAGGTAGAGCAAAAGGGCGAGTTAAAGAGGAATTGGGTCATACTCTTGAGAAATTAGGAGACCACAGGAGCCTGGGCCTTAAATGCTACTGAGCAATAGACAATGCTCATCTTCCAAGGTTATTGTGTTATGTCCCGCACACTGTTGAAAAGCTGGAGATGCCTAGAGAAGCATGCTACATGCAAAGCCACTGAGAACTGCTTTCAAGACAAGGTCATGGGGAAAGACACACTGGGCAGTAGAGTTGGTTTAGCATGACTGCCATCCAAATGACAATGGCCCATCCCTCTGAACAATGGAAGTATTGTTGATTAGCCATTGGAATCTTGATTAAAAGGTAGGTTGTCATTGAAAACTTCCATAGAGTGAATTTGAGTATTATGGTTTGAGTAACAAAAAGAAGCTAAGAGATTAACAAGGTCACAGATGGTATCAATGAGAATCTAGCTGAGGCTTCCACTTTAACCAGCAGGTTGAACTCCAGGGTGCAGGCTATCCCAGTTCATGGTTTTTTTCAATGGAAAAACCTTGGATACTTGTAGATGAATTTCTAAATATCCTTATTAAATAAGAAACACAGAGCCAAATACAGGGCCACAAGCCGTAGAGATCAGAGCAATACCTGTCAATTTACCTTAGCTCACCACATCGCCGTAGCTTCCAAAAAGAGCCTCTTCCTGTCTAACCTGCACCTTTATTGCCTTCCTGTTCTGCCTTCTCATTGACTCTAAGCCCAGCCATATCACTTCCTCGTCACTGCCTGTCTATACAGACCTTCAGGTCTCTATGGTTGGTACTGGGATTAAAGGCATGTGTCACCACTCTTAACTGTGTCCTTGAACACACAGAGCCACTGCCTGCCTAGTGATTGGATTAAGGGCGTGTGCTACCACTGCCTGACTTCTGTTTATGGCTGGCTATGACCTCTGATCTCCAGGCAAACTTCATTTATTAACATATAAATAAAATATCACATTTCAGCACAAATAAAATATCACCACAGATACTTGTATTTTCCAGCAATATTTCTTGTCTTGGACTCCTTGACTTCCCCTTTCTCCTGGTATAAAAGTAAAATCAATGCACTTTAAGGGTATATGTAAGCTATTGAATCTGGAAGAAAGATAGAAGGCATGGGAATGGCATTCTTCCCAAGATACTGAAGCAATGTTGGCTCTTTCAGTTTTTCTGTGGACTGATATCATAAGATGCCACAATATCAAATGGGTGGGAGTCTTCAGGGGTAACAGAGAAGATCAAGTTTAGACTGAGCTTTTCCCCTTAAAGGTTTTTTTCTTTTAGTCTTAAGTAACATAAATTTTCATTTTGTGCAAAGTGGGGGAGAATGAAGTTGGCAGAAGAGTATCAATTTTGGAATTAAGGAGGGTTTTGCAGTTCTTGTACAGCATTGTCTAGAATGTCCATTTGAAGTCCAGCCAGGAACATACATCACCCTACTCCCATATGCATCCCCCGGGCAATATAAAATAAGACAAGTTTCAAGATGTTATAAACCAGATTAATCCTTGTCTTAAGTTACCATGGAAACACAGTAAAAGGACAGGGAGGACACAAAAAGGAAGTCTTTCAACAGGATATATGGATGAATAAGGTTAAAATGAAAGGAGGCAAATACATCAATGTGTTCACGTGTGTGTGTGTGTGTGTGTGTGTGTGTGTGTGTGTATCATTGTTTGTAAACTCCCATTCAGTTTGGAGCTTTTGTCCTCCTAATGTCTGGAGTGGAGGCTCATTCCCTCACTCAAGTGCCAGTTCAAACGCTACCTCCTCAGCAGCATTTTCCAGATGCTAAACCAACTCTACTGCCCAGTGTGTCTTTCCCCATGACCTTGTCTTGAAAGCAGTTCTCAGTGACTCTGCATGTAGCATGCTTCTCTAGGCATCTCCAGCTTTTCAACAGTGTGTGGGACATAACACAATAACCTTGGAAGAAATGATGAATGAGTGCTCCCGTGAGTCATCTCTTGCTGGGGTGATGGTATAGCATTGAGGAGTATCACAGAAGCATTCTTCTCATGAGAGCTAGGAGTGGAATGAGCCCACCAGGGGTAACACACACCTTTAGTCCCAGTACTCAGGAGGCAGAAGCAGGTGGATCTCTGTGAGTTTGAAGCCTGCCTGGTCTATAGAGTGAATTCCAGGACAGCCAGGGCTACATAGTGAGACCCTGTCTTGAAAAAAAAAAAAAAACAAAAAACAAAAAACAAAACAAGCAAAAAAGAAAGTGGAGTGTGTTTTAAAGAGGGATAATGGTAAGACATTGAGTACCACAGAAGCTTTTTTTCCATGGCAGATTAGAGTGGAATGTGTCAGAAGTAAAACCCACATTACTGAAGACAAAGGAAAGGAAAGATAGATGCTTGTCAGAATAACCTCCTGGGTCAGATCAACCAAAACAGAAGAAAGCAACTGTCTTCAACTGAGGATGGTGAATTTGAGGAAAGATTTCAACTTAAGGTAGAGAGACGTGAATGACTGGAGAACTGTTAGGGAAAAACAAAGCTGAATATTCCTTCCACCTAAAGAATTTAAGACATGATCTTTTCTACTACTAGTTCTGATTTTCAGATGAGAAGTTCTGTAGGAGTTGGAATTGATTTTCAATTGATGCTTTAGTTAATAGAACAATTATTTTGACTTCTTTCTTTTTGTTTCCCTCCACATCTCTAAACAGTGCAAGTCCCCTTTGACCCAAAGGTCTGTAGAAGGGCTTCCAATAGCCCTCAGAGCTGGGGTGGAATCAGGACCTGCCCCTCCTAGGCAGTCTGTCCCAGGAGTCCCTGCTTGTGGCAGGCCTAATGGAGCACCACTGATAACAGGGGTGTGAGTTTTAACTAATGTCTAACAAATAGCTCTTGCTGTGATTGGCAGCTTCATGTGCCTGCTTAGCAGTTTCCAGTCACTCCCATATTTCTGCATCATCCTGTATATGGCTCCATACATGCAGCTTCCATGACGAATACTTGAATGGTTCCAAATCTCATGACCCTTAGGAGGATTTTAAAATTTTCACCAGTTCTCTACCCTCTTTCTATATTCATAGGCTTACACAGTGAGATCTGTCTGTCTATGGTTCGACTGTCAGACAGCTATGTACTTATTGAACTTGTACCTATATGTCTTAGGTAGGGTTTTACTGCTGTGAAGAGACACCATGACATTTTTCCATAAAGGAAAACATTTAATTAGGGCTATCTTATAACTTCAGAGGTTTAGTCCATTATCGTTATGGTAGGAAGCAAGGCAATGTGCAAGTAGACATGGTGCTGGAGGAGATGAGAAATCCAGATGTGTATTACAGGCAGTAGGAAATGAATACCCCACTGGACATAGCTTGAGCATCTGAGACCTTAAAGCATGCCCCCACAGTGACACACTTTCTCCAACAAGGCTGCACTTCCTAATAGTGCCATTCCCTATGGGCCAATGAGGACCATTTTATTTCAAACCACCACACTCTATAAAAGGCTTTCGCTCCTGTTTGCTCCCCACTAGCTAGAATGCCAACCTTCAGAGGATTCTACAAACTGAGGATGAGATTTTTCTTTTAATACTGTCATCATATTCCAAACTGCTCAAATCCCTGTGAGCAGAGAAAGGTAAGGGCTAAAAGAACCTTGCACAGTCAGCTGCCTGTCTAGAACTTGGTCAATATTTTTTAAATGAAATATTGAAAGTGATTTTGGGTACCTAGAAAGATGACTCACTGATTAAGAGCACTGGCTGCTCTTGCAAAGGAGCTGGGATCAGTTCCCAGCACCCACATCCCAGCAGCTTACAACCATCCGAAACTCCAGTTCAAGGGGATCTGATGCCCTCTTCTGGCCTCTCTAGGCACGGGGCACACACACAGTATACACAGAGACACACAGGCAAAGCAACCATACACTTTTTTTTTTTAAAGACAGTTCTGGCTCTTTCATTTTCTGGAGGGCAATCAAGTGAGGTTTTATAGAGAAACAAAGGAGTAGCTCCCAACAAAGGGTTGAGAGTCCTGAAAATGCTGTTTGGTCCTGGGTCCTTATGTCTATTAATGGTTTTACATGGAAGGCAGGAGATAGGAACATCTTATTTGACATTTGAAATTGACAGTATAAAACCTATGTTTAAAACTAAGGCTAAATATAAATGATAAAACTTAAACCCTTAAATAATGAAGAAAAATTGTTGCTTCATAAATGGGAAACACAGCTATGAAAACTCTTTTATTAGTGACAGCCAGTGTGCTAGCGGGTTATCAAGTGCTTTCTTGAATATAGGTATGCTGTGGGAATGTTCTGTATGGCAAATGTGTTGTTAATAAAATACTGATTGGCCTGTGGCTAGGCAGGAAGTATAGGCGGGGCTAACAGAGAGAATTAAAAGAACAGGAAGGCGGAGGGAGTCACTGACTGCCAGCCAGCTGCCAGGACAAGCAGCATGTAAAGATGCTGGTAAGCCACGAGCCATGTGGCAAGGTATAGCTTTATAGAAATGGATTGATATAAGATATAAGGACAGTTAGCAAGAAGCCTGCCACGGCCATACAGTTTGTAAGCAATATAAGTCTCTGTGTTTTCTTGGTTGGGTCTGAGCGGCTGTGGGACTGGCAGGTGAAAGAGATTTATCCTGACCGTGGGCCAGGCAGGAAAACTCTAGCAACATAGGTATATTCCTTTCCGTCAATCCAGAACCAAGGAATATAAGAATACTAACATCTGGTTTCATTCAGAGCTCATGCATGGCTTTTTCTCCAGCAAGTCTGGGTTACTTTTTTTTCTCACTACTAATTTTCTCCATTCTTTTAAATTCTACCCCCTTCTTTAAAATTATTTATGCATTACCCCCCACTTGAGACAAAGTCCCACTGTGCAGCCCAGACTGGATTGGAACTCACTATGTAACTCACGCTAGCCATGAACTCACAGCCATCCTCCTGCATCATTCTCTCCAGCGTCAGGGTTATAGCTTTGTGTTTCTCTGCCAACCATTTCTCCCACTTAAATCCACACTGATAATAATGCGAATCTTATTTATGACCAGCCAACCAAGGGAGAACCATGTCCTATGTCTTTATGCTTAGGGCTGTGTTTAATAGATTGCCCTTTATCAGCTGAGGGTCCAAGCACACCATGTAGGATACTGACAGTCAAGTTGTATCCCAGAATCCCGCAGTATCCCCATCATGCAGGAGCTGGTGAGAATGAGTGCTGTAGCAAGAACTGAGAAAGATTTATCACTATCAGTTTTACACATAACTTAACTCCAGAGAACATTAACGGTTAAGAGATTGCCTTTTTATGTTTCCAGTGTTTAAGATTTATTCTCAAATTTTACTATCCAGTTGCATTTCAGAAAAGAGATGAGTAATTTCAGTGTATATTTTTTTGGATCCAGATAAATTACTCTGTTTTGTTGTGTGTTGTTAGTGGCTTTCAATTTGATCAGGGACATAATTAATAATGAAAATACAAAAATGGGCACAGCATGAAACATCAGAAGTCTTGGTTCCCAGCACACATGTAAGGCAGCTTGCAACCAGTCGTAAGTCCAGCTCCAAGGATTTGATGCTCTTTTCTGGCCTTCATATGTACCCACACATGTGGGCACATGGGCGTATACACATGCACACAAGCAAATAAATAAAATAAACCTTGAAAGGGCTATCCACGTGGAGATTGTGAAACACAGGCATGCCAGGGATTTTACTAAAATCGCTTAGCATGGATGATGTCTGCAGAACAGCTATACCCCATGAATACTATTATTCAACCCATGTGGGAGATAAACAGACAAAATAGTTTATCTGAGACCCATAGAAAGTAAGTAAGTAGCTGAATATTCCTCCTGGGATGCCTGTTGACCCCAATGATGACCACGCAAAATTATCCATCTCCAGAGAGACCCAAGCGGTGGAGGTTGGCATTTTGGAAGCCTGTAGGGTGGCCAAGACTAAAGAATGCTACTGTTCCCTATTTGTGTCTAATTTTGACAGTTCAGCATCAGACAATCCAATAAACTTGCAAGTGTTTCTCAGAGTGACTCAGCAAAGCATCAGCTTTGAATTCTATCAGCTCCTCGTCTCTTGGCTGAGTTCATCACTGTTTAGATTTAATATCATATTACTAAGATCATACTTCTGGCCCTCCCTCCTTAGCAAGCCTGATTCTCTCACCCAGGAAACGCATAGATGCTTTAAAGAAAAGGTTTATTTTATTTCTATTTATGTGTATATGTTTGTGTCTATGTAGGGGGTTTCAAG
Source organism: Peromyscus aztecus (assembly GCA_902168405.1). Taxonomy (NCBI): domain Eukaryota; kingdom Metazoa; phylum Chordata; class Mammalia; order Rodentia; family Cricetidae; genus Peromyscus; species Peromyscus aztecus. The sequence continues at coordinate 1,099 of CABHPQ010160964.1, read as the reverse complement.
AATTCTCAGTCTGGTTCTGCCTTTTGCACCTTTAGTCATTATGAGGTAATAAAAAGGTAAGCTTCAGGGTTCTTTCTGCTCTTGCCACTCAATGAAGGCAAATTATTCCAGAATCCCTTCTCTCCATGGGAAGCCAACAATTTAGCTTAAGGGTATGTCTGATGCTGCATGAGCACATGTCCAGCCACACAGAGCAGTTTTCAAGTAGAAAATCTAAAGTCCCCTCAGGGATAGAGAAATGGCTCTGTGGTTAAAAGCACTGTCTGCTCTAATGGAGGACCAGACTTCAGCTCCCAGTACCCACATTAGGCAGCTCACAACCTCCTGTCACTCTGGCTTCCAGGAAGTGCCCAAACCCCCACACAGACACAAATGCATACACATAAATAGAAATAAAATAAACTTTTTCTTTAAAGCATCTATGCGTTTCCTGGGTGAGAGAATCAGGCTTGCTAAGGAGGGAGGGCCAGAAGTATGATCTTAGTAATATGATATTAAATCTAAACAGTGGTGCACTCAGCCAAGAGACAAGGAGTTGATAGAATTCAAAGCTGATGCTTTGCTGAGTCACTATGAGAAACACTTGCAAGTGGATTGGATTGTCTTATACTGAACTGTCAAAATTAGACACAAATTGGGAACAGTAGCATTCTTTAGTCTTGGCTACCCTACAGGCTTCCAAAATGCCAAACTCCACCGCTTGGGTCTCTCTGGAGATGGATAATTTTGAGTGGTCATCATTAGGGTCAACAGACATCCCAGGAGGAATATTCAATAGTGAGAGACTGTAGGTGTCCTAACGGTGGGAGTGAGGTGGCACAGCAGAGGCCACAGAGCAGGGAAGAGAAGCCACACAGTTGGCATCTGTGATGGCTGACCTTGGCTGTCAACTTGACACACCTGGGAAGTGGGAACCTCAGTTCAAGAATTGCTTCTGTCAAACTGACCTGTGCATATGTTAATTGATGGCATTTTCTTGATTGTTAATTAACATATGAAGGCACAGTCCACTGTTGGCAGTACCATCCTTAGACAGGTTGGCCTGGGATGTGTAAGGAAAGTAGCTGAATTGAACTTGAAGGAAGAAAGTGAGCATCAT
>CABHPQ010160963.1:0-20393 GCA_902168405.1 Peromyscus aztecus | reverse complement strand
TATATATATATATATATATATATATATATATATATATATATATATATCCTGGGGGACCCTAAGATGACTGTGGCTTATAGTCTCCTTTTTAAGGCTGATGGAAGGCCCATTCTGAAAGAAAGGGGGAAGGAGGGGAGGAGGGAGGGAGGGGAGGAGGGAGAAAGGGAGGGAGGGAAGGAGAAAGGGAGAGAGAGGAGAGAGGGAGAAGGAATGGGTCTATAGAAATGAATGATACATGGCATTTTTCCTCTAGCCTTCACATGCATGCACTTACATCTACATACACATATACCTCATGCATAAATACATACAAAGACTAGATATAAACTATAAGCAATAACTAAATAAAGGATAAATTTGAATTACAAAAATATTCATTTCACCCAAACTAAAGCAAAGAAAAAAAAAGGTAGGGAAAAGGTGACAGGGGACCTCAGAAATAGAATCCTATAGTGAGTGATGATTTACACTCAACTGTACTCATAGTCATACTCCATATAAATGATTTAAACCTCCAAATTAAAAGACAGAAATTTGGATATATATTTTAAAATAAATAACAACCAAGAAAAAAACCCATGCACTTCCTATAAGAAATAATCATTAGACTTAAAGGAGTGAGAAATATATACCATGCTAGCATTAAATAAAAAGAAGCTGACGAGTCTGTCATTTGGGTTAATTGAGATTATGTTATAATTACAACATTTCTCTCTTCTTTGTCCTCTCTCCTAACCTTCCCATATATCACCCCTTGATCTTTTTCAAATTCATGGCCAATTTTTATCATTAATTACTATTACATGAATATATGTTCATGTATATTTCTAAATATAACCTCCTCAGTCTGTGTACTGTTACTTGTATGTATATATTTTCAGGGCTGACCATTTGAAATCAGATAATCAATTGGTGCACTCTTCCCTGGAGACTGTATCACCCACTCTCAGCATTTCCTCAGTTGCTTGTAGTTCTTTGTGTGGAGTTGAGGTCTATTGATTCCCCAATATACTTTGGCATGATTACTGGCATCATCTTTGTTCTGCTCTTGTTTGGTCAGTCATTTGTGGATGTAACTTCTGAAATTACTGGGAGACCCAATCTCACACCAAACTCCCCAATCCTAGAATCTCTCAGGCACCTCTTCCACAATGTTCCCTGATTCTTAGGTTGTAGAAGTATTATGTAGATTGATCCATTGGGATTCAGTTCTACTACCCTTCGTTTTGATTAGTTGTGGTTTTCTGTGGTGGTCTCTGTCTGGAGCAAAGGGAAACTTACTTGATGAGGGATAGGGACTCTATTTATCAATGGGTATAAGGACAAATGTTTAGATTGTAGTTATAGATTATGCTGGTTTGGGGAAGTGTCTGTTATAGGTCCTTGTCTTAGTCTGGTCTATGACTCTAAAGACACACCACAACCAAGGCAACTCTTATAAAAGAAAGCATTTAATTGGGGCGAGCTTACAGTTTTGGAGGTTTAGTCAATTATTATCATGGTGAGGGAGCATGACAGCATGCAGATAGACGTGGTGCCAGCGAAGTACCTGAGAGTTCTACATTCAGATCCACAGGTAGCGGGAAGAGAGAAGTACTGGGCCTGGCTTGAGCTTTTGAAACCTTAAAGCCCATGCTCAACAACACACTTCCTCCAACACCTCCTAATCCTTTCAAATAGTGACCAGGCATTCAAATCTATGAGACTATGGGAGCCACTCTTATTCAAACCACCACATTCCAGTCCTTGGGCCCCCATAGGCTTATAGCCATATCATAATACATTCAGTCCAACTTCAAAAGTTCCCATAGTCTATGACAGTCTCCACACTATTTAAAGGTCCAAAGTTCAAAGTCTTTTCTGAGAAATAAGGCAACTCTTAACTGTAACCCCTGTAAAATCAAAATCAAAAAACAGATCACATGCTTCAAATGTATAACGAAGCATAATGTACATTACCGTTCCCAAAGGGAGGGCACAGAGCACAGTGAGGAAATACTGTACCAAAACACAAACAAAAACCAGCAGGGCCAACTCCAGGCTTTCCATTTCTATATCTGATGTCAAAGCACTCTTTGGATCCCCAACTCCTTTTAACTTAGTTGTCTGCAACACACTCCTCTCTCTTGGGCTGGTTCCATATCTAGTCTGCAACTTTTCATGGCAGATATTTCATAACTCTGGCATATCCATCATCTCTGTGTCTCCAACACAATCCCAACTTCTGCTTCACAGCTTCATGCAATGACCTATCTGGGGATGCATGCAGGGACACCCCTTACATGTTACTTATTAATATTTGACTACTGGTAAAAAGATGTTACAGATACGTCTAAGAGTTTTAACACATTCAATTTGAATTTATAGTTTTGAAACTAATGACAAAAATATTGAAGGGAGTTTTATCATTTTGAACAGCTAGCAAACTCACTAAGATGGCTTCAAGGTCCTGGATGATTCTGTCTCAGTTCAACCTCATATCATGCCAACTACCATCTGTAAAGTGTACCAGTGACAGATCTTTCAAGTTCTAGAAACATTTTGAAATTGTATTTAAAAAAAAATGTATGTGTACAATTGTTCTTCCAGTATGTATACTATAAGCACGCAGTGTTCACAGAGGCCAATGAATCAAGAGGAGGAAATGAGATGTTCTCAGATTAAAAAGTAAAACTGAAAAAGTCATTACTCATCTTGGAAAATTCTAGGAAATCAACATCAAAGCTACTAGAATTAATTAATTTATCAAAAGTGAAGGAGGATTCAGTATATTTAAAGTTCTCTATTTTGTTGCATTTATCAATAGCCCAGTTTTTAGTAAATGTTATAATCTGTACAATCTTTTTAAGAATCACTTATGTGTTTGTGAGTGTTTAGGTTGATTTTAGTCTGAGATCATTTTAAATAACTTGTTATGTGTGTATACATCTTGTTTTCTTCTTTTTAACCTAAGGTCTTATTTTAATTATATAAAGCACTGAGTGGAGTGTCTGAGTCCTACAGTACACATATGTTTGACTTTTAAAGAAACTACAAAATTATTTTCCAAATCTTTCACACAATCTGAAATACTCCCCAGGAGTGTATGGCACTTTTAGTTGTTCCACATCATTAACAACCTTTGACACAGCCAGTCCTTTTAATGTTATGTAATCTAAAGTACAGTAGTGGATACCTGTGCTTTTATTTTGTATTTCCCTACTATCTGATACTCTTCACAGCCTTCTCATAGGCTTATTTGGCACATACTTAACTTCTTTGGAAATTTTTAAATGTGTGCCCTCAATTTGACTTATATTTATAGATTATTAAAAATTTGCTCTTCCTGACATACTGTTCTAAAATATAGGACAGACTTATCTAGAATATATGAAACTCTGTAAGAAGAAAAAGGGATAGGCAATTTTTACAATAAATTATGTCACTACAGTGAAAAATGGAAGAAATAACATTACCAGTAAGGCGGTCGTCATGTGTGAACTGTGGTGATATTTTGTTTGTGCTCTAACAAATAAAGCTTGCCTGGAGATCAGAGGGCAGAACTAGCCACTAGTCAACCATAAAGTCCAGGCAGTGGTGGCACACACCTTTAATCCTAGTACTTGGGATCTCATGCCTTTGATCCCAGTACTTGGGAGGCAAATGTCTTTAATTCCAGGACTAGGGAGGAGGAAACAGGAAGTGGTATGGTTGAGCAGAGAAAGGAATATAAGACAAGTGGAGACAGAAGCACAACCCCTGGCAGGCTGAGGAGTTGGTGAGGTAAGAAGTGACTGTGACTTGCTCCTTTATTTCTCTGATCTTTTAGCATTTACCCCTGTACGTGACTCTGGGTTTTTATTATTAAGACCAATTAGAATTCGTGCTACAGTGAACACCCAAAATTAAGAAAATTCTTGGGTTGGAGAGATGACTCAGCAGTTAATAGCACATGTCACTCTTGCACAAGACTGGGATTTAATTCTCAGTACCCACATGGCAGTTCACAATCATTTGTGACTCCAATTACAGAAGTTCTGATGCCATCTTCTGGCCTGTATGAACACTGCATGCACATGGTGTACATACATGTGGGGAAAACACTCCTGTACACAAATTGTATATATATAATAGGTTTTTTTTTTAAGGACAATCTGGAAATGTTTCTAGAACTTGGAAGGTCTATCACTGGAACACTTTACAGATGTTGGGTGGCGTGATATGAACTGAGACAGAATCATCCAGGACCTTGAAGCCATCTTAGTGAGTTTGCTAGCTATTCAAAATGATAAAACTCCCTTCAATATTTTTGTCATTAGTTTCAAAACTATAAATTCAAATTGAATGTGTTAAAAAAAACTCTTAGATATCTCTGTAAAGTCCATTTACTGTTAATCGAATATTAATAAGAAAATTATGACAGAAAAATAGGCAAGGTATTAATGGTTTCTCTTTCCCTACTCTTGATAGTCTTGTCTCTGTCTTGAGGCATTGCAATTGATGTGATAGATTGTTCTGTAATCTACTACTATTTTACAAATCTTACTTTGAATACACTAAATGGAAAAGAAGCCGATCCTATTCTCCATTTAGTCATTCACATAGCTTGTTTCATCTACCATAGTAAGTGAAGACTTACTTTTATACACATCTGCAACACTGACTTTCCATTAAAACAGTATTTCTCAACTATCTTTTGTAACTCAGTTACAAAATTGCTTCCTAACTTAATTTTCTTTAGTACTGTCATTAGTATATCAATAGTGTACTGCCATCCGAAATATATCAGGATACTGAAAAATAGTTAATATATTGTGTATATTATATATAAAATATAGTATATAGTAAATATAAGACATATTACAATAGTGTATAGTATATTATATAATATAGTATATGGTAAATATAATATATATTATAATACATAGTAAATATCAATATACTCACATCTACATTTAGGATAATAAAAATTTATAAAGTGAAGTCACTTGAGTACTATTTTTTCTTTGCTTCATCCCTTGTAGTCAACCAATATACTGGATTTGACCTTTCATGTGTGTGCATGTGTGTGTGTGTGTGTGTGTGTGTGTGTGTGTGTGTGTGTGTGTGTTTTACTGATGGAAAAAAACAAGAGCCTTGTTCATGCTATCACGTGCTCTCGTGTTGAACTATATCTTATCTCTTGAAGCCAAACTTTATTATAAAGCATGTTCCCACACCCCCACACTTTTCCTGTAAATGCATTCGCCCACGAATAATACTTAGATTTTGCAAGATTTTAATTTTATATAAACTGCATCATTCTGTTAGTCGTAGCCATAAAAATGTGCTGCTCATGCCTCCTGCATTAATGGTCATAATAGTCTGGCTGACATAGTTGGTGCCCTATGCCACACTTCCTATAAGCTGCTGCTATACAGTGACTGAAAAGGTATGTTACTAATGTTCTCCATTCTGCATGACACAGGACTTCTGACGTGGGTGACTTTGGTTATCGACTTCTGGCAGGAGTTAGACCTGCACTGTGGTCTGGATCCACAAATACCCTTTCTCCTTCAGAGACATACATACCCTCTCCATAAATGTATTGCACCCCTAATCTGATCTGAATGCCTTAATTTTACAGTACACAAACTTCAATGGTATTCTTTTCCAATTTACTTTCTTTATTTAGCTTTTACATTTTGTGATTTATTGGATATGGATACATTTATGTCTAGTTCATTAATTTTAATCATTGGGAAGATTCTGTTACATAAGTATCCTAGAATTGATTTATCCTTTTTCCTTTAAATGGGCATTTATGTTGTTTTTCATCATTACAATTGATGCTTCAATGAACATTTTAATAGATAGGTCATATTCTGTACATTCCTTTACCAGCTTTTGTCAGTTATATCAAGCTTCACATCTCCGGACAGTCTTCGGGAATGTCCATGGTTCTATTCACTTAGAACTCTTGAAATCACAGATAGTTTTCATTTTGTTAGTCTTGATGGCATTAAATTATAGCAGCTTTTGTCAGTTATATCAAGTTTTACATCTCCAGACAGCCTCTGGGAATGTCCATGGTCCTATTTACTTAGAACTCTTGAAATCACGGATTGTTTTCATTTGATCAGTGGCATTACCTCTGCCACCTAGCAGGTCTGAAAACACGCTGTCTGGATACAAAGTTCCCAGCACAGTCCACATTTCTACCCGTGTATTAATAGCTCATTGTTCCAATTAGTAAAATATTATAATAATTCTTGATATCTGAACATCTTGAATAAGCTAAATGTTATATTTTAATCTTCATTAAAATTTCTCCAGACATTTTTGATCCTCTGTTCTTGATCCACCTTGAGAACCCATTTGTAAAGGTCCATGGGAAATCTGCTTGGGACTTCTAATGGAAATGACATGTTAGTGGATTGAATTTCAGAAACTGAGGCTCTTCATGATTTGAGAATTTAAAGTCACAATTATATAATAACTTTTTATTTGACTCTTTTAACAAAGATTCCTAAGTTTTTCTACACTATGTATGTGTTATTGTGATATTACTGTAATTTTATTTATGTGTGAGTGTATTGTAAAATATGGATGTGTTGCATGCATATATGTGGAAGGAGTTGCATGCCCCTCTTCTCCCACCCATCACTGCCTCAAGTGCAGGCCAGCAGGGAAGACTCCTGAGGGCAGGCATCCCCACCAACACCCCCATCAGACCCAACCCTGCAGTCTACAAGACCCATTCTCTGCCCCAAAACCACCCATCCTGCTGAGACCTCAGGGGCTCCCTGAGACAAAGAATTTGCCAGCTCTGATTATACCAAGAGGACCAAAAGCTCTGATAGGCTCAAGAGGGGCTCCCTGAGACACAGAATCCTCCAATCCTGATTGGACAAAGAGTTCTGATTGGACCAAGAGCATTGATTGGACCAAGATTGGCCCCCTGGGACACAGACCCAACAAGCATAGATTGGACCAAGACCAGCTCCCTCAGACACAGACACTTCTTGCACCTATTGGAGGAAGAGATAGGTAGATATCAGTGCAAAAATGCATACACCAACATAAAGAGCAATATGGCACCACCAGAATCTAGTGGTTCTACAACAGCAAGACTGAACATCACAAAGTAAAAGATACAGAAGAAAAAGACTTTAAAAATAATATTATGAAGATGATAGAGGCCTTTAAAGAGGAAATGAAAAATTCCCTTAAAGCAACTGGAAAAGACAAAGCTGGGTGGTGGTGGCGCACACCTTTAATCCCAGCACTCGGGAGGTAGAGGCAGGCAGATCTCTGTGAGTTCAAGGCCAGCCTGGTCTCCAAAGTGAATTCCAGGAAAGGGGCAAAGCTACACAAAGAAACCCTGACTCGAAAAAACAAACAAACAAACAAAAACCTGGAAAAGACAAACAAAAAAATTAGAAGAAATCAATAAATCACTTAAAGAAAAAACAAGAAAAAGCAATTAAACGGGTGAAGGAAACAGTTCAAGACCTGAAAATTGAAATAGAAGCAATGAAGAAGACACAAACCGAGGGAATGCTGGAGAAAGAAAATCTGAGTAAACAATCAGTAACTACAGGTGCAAGCATAACCAACAGAATACAAGAGATGGAAGAGAGAATCTCTGGCATGGAGGATACAATAGAGGAAATAGATTCATCAGTCAAAAAAAAAAACACTAAAGCCAAAAAAATAATAACACAAAACATCCAGGAGATCTGAGACACCATGAAAAGGCCAAACTTAAGAATAATAGTGATAGAAGAAGAAGAATACCAACTCAAAGGCACAGAAAATATTCAACAAAATCATAGAAGAAAACTTTCCCAACTTAAAGAAGGAAACACCTATGAAGATACAAGAAGCTTATAGAACACCAAATAGACTAGACCCCCCCCCCAAAAAAAATCCCCTCGCCACATAATAATCAAACCACTAAATATACAGAATAAAGACAGAATATTAACAGCTGCAAATGAAAAAAGGCCAAGTGACTTATAAAGGCGGGCCCATAAGAATAACCCCTTACTTCTCAATGGAGACTCTGAAAGCCAGAAGGTCCTGGACAGACATAATGCAGACACTAAAAGTCCATGGATGCCAGCCCAGAATACTATACCAAGCAAAACTTTCAGTCACCATAGATGGAGTGCACAAGACATTCCAAGACAAAACCAGATTTAAACAATACCTATCCACAAATCTAGCCCTACATAAAGCACTACAAGGAAAACTCCAACCTAAGGAAGTTAGAAGCACCCATGAAAGCACAGACAATAGATAACTCCACAGCAGCAAATCCCAAACAAGAAAAATGCACACACACTACCACCAAAAGATAACAGAAATTAATAATCACTGGTCATTAATATCCCTTAATATCAATGAATTCAATTCACCTATAAAAAGACACAGGCTATCAGAATGGATAAGAAAACAGGATCCATCCTTCTGCTACATACAAGAAACACATCTCAACTTCAAAGACAGACACTACCTCAGATTAAAAGGCTGGGAAAAGACTTTCCAATCAAATGGATGTAAGAAGTTAGCTAGTGTAGCTATCCTAATATCTAGCAAAATAGACTTTGTGGTGATATTTTAATTGTGCTGAAATGTGATTTTATTAGTATATTAATAAATAAAGTTTGCCTGGAGATCAGAGGTCACACAGTGAGGTCACATAGTGAACCATAAGCAGAAACCTGGCAGTGGTAGCACACGCCCTTAATCTGATCACATGGCAGGCAGAGTCTCTGTGTGGTCAAGGACACAGCCAAGTGTGGTAACACGACCCTTTAATCCCAGTACCAACCATAAAGACCTGGAGGTCTGTATAGACAGGCAGTGACAAGGAAATCATGTGACTGGGCTTAAAGCCAATGAGAAAGCAGAACAGAAAGGCAATAAAAACACAAATCAGACAGGAAGAAGCTCTCTCTGGGGAAGCAATGGCAGTGAGGTGGTAAGATAAGGTAGTTGTGGCCCTCTGATTTCTGGCTATTACCTCTCTATTTGGCTCTGTGTTTCCTATTTACTAAGACTGTTTAGAATTTCGTCTACAAGACTTCAAAGTAAAATCAATCAAAAGAGATTGGGAAGGACATTACATATTCATCACAGGGAAAATCCACCAAGATGAAGTCTCAATTCTGAACATGTATGCCTCAAATACAAGGGCACACACATATGTAAAAGAAATATTACTAAAACTAAATTACACATCAAACACCACACACTAGTAGTGGGACACTTCAACACCTCACTCTCACCAATGGACAGAGCTGTCAAACAGAATCTTAACAGAGAAATAAGGGAACGAATGGATATTATGACTCAAATGGACTTAATAGATATCTACAGAACATTCCACCCTAACACAAAAGAAAATACCTTCTCAATACCCCATGGAACCTTCTCTTAAATTGACCACATATTTGGTCACAAAGCAAATCTCAACAGACACAAAAAAATGGAATAACCTCCTGTATTTTGTGAGACCACCATGGCTTAAAGTTAGATTTCAACAACAAAAATTACAAAAAGCCTACAATCTCATGGAAACTGAATAATGCTCAACTGAATCACCAATGGGTCAAGGAAGAAATAAAGAAAGAAATTAAAGACTTCCTAGAACTCAATGAAAATGAATGTGCATTATACACAAACTTATGGGACACTATGAAAGCAGTGCTAAGAGGAAAATTCACAGGACTAAATGCCCACATAAAGAAGTTAGAGAAATTTCACACTAGTGATTTAACAACACATCTTAAAGCTCTAGAACAAAAAGAAGCAAACTCATGCAGGAGTGATAAACACCAGGAATAATCAAATTGAGGGCCGAAATCAATAAAATAAAAACAAAGAGAACAATACAAAGAATCAATGAAATGAAGAGTTGGTTCTTTGAGAAAATCAACAAGATAGACAAGCCCTTATCCAAACTAGCCACAAGGCAAAGAGAGAACATTCAAATTAACAAAATCAGAAATGAAAATGGAGACATAACAATAGAAAATGAAGAAATCCAGAGAATGATCAGGTCATACTTCAAAAACCTATACTCCACAAAATTGGAAAAATCTAAAATAAATGGACAATTTTCTGGATAGGTGCCACATACCAAAATTAAATCAAGACCAGATAAACTAAATTTAAATAGACCTATAACACCTAAGGAAATAGAAACTGTCATTTAAAGTCTCCCAACCAAAAAAAAAATGCAGGATGGTTTCAGCCCAGAATTCTACCAGAATTTCAAAGAAGAGCTAATACCAATACTCTTCAAATTGTTCCACACAAACTAAACAGAAGGAACACTGCCAAACTCTTTTTATGAAGCTACAGTTACCCTATTACCCATACCACACAAAGATGCAACAAAGAACGAGAACTACAGACCAGTCTCCTTCAAGAACATATGTAAAAATACTGAATAAAATAATGGCAAACTGAATCAAAGAACACATTAAAAAAATCATCCACCGTGATCAAGTAGGCTTCATCCCAGAGAGGCAAGGATGGTCAACATACAAAAATCTATCAATGTAATACACCCTATAAAAAAACTGAAAGAAAAAAAAAACCACATGATCATCTCATTAAGTACTGAAAAAGCCTTTGACAAAATCCAACATCCCTTTGTGATAAAGGTCTTGGAGAGATCAGGAATACAAGAAACATACTGAAACATAATAAAGGCAATTTACATCAAGCCGACAGCCAATATCAAAGTAAATGAAGAGCTCAATGCAATTCCACTAAAATCAGGAACAAGACAAGGCTATCTACTCTCCCCGTATCTATTCAATATTGTACTCAAAGTTCTAGCTAGAGCAATAAGACAACAAAAGGAAATCAAGGGGATACAAATTGGAAAGGAAGAAGTCAAATCTTCCCTATTTGCAGATGATATGATAGTATACATAAGTGACCCCAAAAATTCTACCAGGGAATTCCTACAGCTGATAAACACCTTCAGTAATGTGGCAGGGTACAAGATTAACTCAAAAAAAAATCAGTAGCCCTCCTATATATGAATGATAAATGGGCTGAGAAAGAAATCAGAGAAACATCACCATTTCCAATAGCCACAAATAATATAAAAATACCTTGGGGTAACTCTAACTAAGCAAGTGAAAGACCTGTATGACAAGAACTTTAAGTCTTTGAAGAAAGAAATTGAAGAAGGTAGCAGGAAATGGAAAGATCTCCCATGCTCATGAATAGATAGAATAAACATAATAAAAATGGCAATCTTACCAAAAACAATCTACAGATTCAATGCAATCCCCATCAAAATCCCAACACAATTCTTCACAGACCTGGAAAGAACAATACTCAACTTCACATGGAAAAACAAAAAACCCAGGATAGTGAAAACAATCTTGTACAATAAAGCAACCTCTGGAAGTATCACCATCCCTGATCTCAAGCTCTATTATAGAGCTACAATAATAAAAACAGCTTGGTATTGGCATATAAAATGACATGTGGACCAATTGAATCAAATTGAAGACCCTGACATTAATCTCCACACCTCTGAACACCTGAGTTTTGACAAAGAAGCCAAGATGATACAATGTAAAAAAGAAAGCATCTTTAATAAATGGTGCTGGCATTACTGGGTGTCAACATACAGAACATTACAAATAGATCCATATCTATTGCCATGCACAAAACTCAAGTTCAAGTGGATCAAAGACCTCAATATAAATCCAGTTACACTGAACCTGATAGAAGAGGAAGTTGGAAGTAGCTTTGAACACATTGGCACAGGAGACCACTTCTTAAATATAACATCGGTAGCACTGATACTGTGTAGATGTAATTCTGAACTGTTTTATTAAATAAGAAACACAGAGCCAAATGCAGAGTTAAAAGCCCAAGAGGTTAGAGCAGCAGCCAAGAGCTAAGACCAAGACCGCCTTCTTACCCCTCCCTGTCACTGTCATCCTTCCCCTCAGAAAGAGACCTAATTCCTGTGTGTCTTTTTATTGACTTTCTGTTCTGCCTTCTCATTGGTTGTAAACCCAACCATATGACCTCCTTGTCACTGCCTGTCTATACAGACCTCCAAGTCTCTATGGTTGGTATTGAGATTAAAGGCATGTGTCTCCATGCTAGCTGTATCCTTGAATACACAGAGATTTTGCCTGTCATGTGATCGGGATTAAGGACGTGTGCTATCACTGTCCAACTTCTGCTTAATGGATGGCTATTAGCTCTGATCCCCAGGCAACTTTATTAACATACAAATAAAATCACATTTCAGCACAAATAAAATATCACCATAGCACAAATAAAATATCACCATAATACTGAGAGCAGCAATCAATAAATGGGACCTCCTGAAATTGAGAAGCTTCTGTAAGGCAAAGGACATTGTAAATAAAACAAAACACCAACCTACAGAATGGGAAACGATCTTCACCAAGCCCACATCTGACAGATGGCTGATCTCCAAAATATATAAAGAACTCAAGAAACTAGAAAGCAGAATACCAAACAATACAATTAAAAAATGGGCTGCAGAGCTAAACAGAGAATTCTCAACAGAAGAATCTCAAATGGCTGAAAGACATTTAAGGAATTGCTCAACATTCTTAGTCATCAGGGAAATGAAAATGAAAATGACTATGAGATACCATCTTACACCTGTCAGAAAGGCAAAGATCAAAAACATTGATAAAAGCTTATGTTGGAGAGGATGTGGAGCGAGAGGAACACTCCTCCACTGTTGGTGGGAGTGCAAACTTGTACAACCACTTTGGAAAGTAGTATGGCAGTTTCTCAGAAAATTGAGAATCAATCTACCTCAAGACCCAGTGATACCACTCTTGGGCATATACCCAAGCAATACTCAATCATACTACAAGGACACTTACTCAACTATGTTCATAGCAGCATTATTCATAATAGCCGAATGTGGAATCAACCTAGATGTACCTCAACTGAAGAATGGATAAAGAATATATGGTACATATACACAATGGAGTACTACTCAGCTGTTAAAAAAAAACAGTGACATCATGAAATTTGCAGGCAAATGATGGAACTAGAAATTATCATTCTGAGTGAGACAATCCAGACTCAGAAAGACACACATGATATGTACTAACTCATAAATGGATACTAGAAGTAAATCAAAGGATAACCAGACTATAACCCACAGCTCCAGAGAAGCTAGGTAACAAGGAGTACCCTAAGAGGGACTCATGGAACACCCTTGGAAGGGGAAATAGATAAGATCTCCTGAGTAAACTGAAGGGTGCTGTGGGATGTTCTGTATGACAAATATGTTAATAAATAAAGCACTGATTGGCTGGTAGCCAGACAGGAAGTATAGGCGGGACTAACAGAGAGAAGGATTGAGGGAACAGAAAGGTGGAGGAAAGACTGCCAGCCACCGCCAGGAAAAGCAGCATGTAAAGATGCTGGTAAGCCATGAGCCACGTGGCAAGGTATAGATTTATAGAAATGGGTTAGTTTAAGATATGAGAACAGTTAGCAAGAAGCCTGCCACGGCCATACAGTTTATAAGTAATATAAGCGTCTGAGTGATTATTTTATACGTGGGTTGTGGAACTGCGGGGCTTGGTGAGACCTAGAGAGAAGCTCTCCAGCAACAGAAGGGGGAGGGCAATAGAGAGTAGAGGATGGGGAATGGGAGCAAGAGGGAATAGGGTGGTTGAGCTGGAACAGGGGCAATGTGGGAGAGCAATAATGAGGGAGATATCTTAATAGAGGGAGACATCATGGGGATAGAGAGAAACCTGGTACCAGGGAAGTTCCCAGAAATCCACAGGGATGACCCCAGCTTATACTACTAGCAGTAGTAGAGGGGGTGCCTGAGCTGGTCTACCCCTGTGATCAGATTGGTGAGTGCCCTAACTATCATCATAGAGCCTTCATCCAGTAAATGATAGAAACAGATGCAAAGAGCCACAACCAAGCACCAGGCTGGGCTCTGGAAGTCCGGTCAAAGAGAGGGAAGAGGGGTTCTATGAGCAAGGAGCATTTTAAGACCATGATGGGGATACCTACAGAGATGACCAAACCAAAATAGTGGGAACTCATGAACTTTGGACTGACAGCTGTGGAGCCTGCAAGGGACTGGACTGGGCCCTCTGCATGGGCAAGACAGTTGTATAGTTTGATCTGTTCGAGGGGTCCCTGATAGTGGCAATAGAATCTATCCCTGGTGCATGAAATGGCTTTTTGGAGCCCATTGCCTATGGTGGGACACCCTGCACAGCCTTGATGCAGGGGGAGGGGCTTGGACCTGCCTCAGGTGAATGTGCTGAGCTTTGCTGACTCCCCATGGGAGAACTTACCTTTTCAGAGGAGGGAATGGGAGGTGGGCTTGGGGCAAGTCTGGAAGGGAGTGGGAGGAAAGATGAGGAAGGGATCTGTGATTGGTATGTGGAATGAATAAAAAATTTCTTAATAAAAATATAATAATAAATAAAAATAAACAATAAAAAAGAATTTACTGTTGCAAGTTTGCTAAGAGTGTGGGTTCTTTGTTTGACCAGTTTTATGACTTCTGATGCATTTTTCTTCTTCTATCTATTAATGCTATAATAGATCTTTGTTGCTATGATACAACAGCCTGATGAAAAGCAATGTATGGGAGAAAAGAGTTTATTTATAATTCAAGGTTCATTGTTCTGGGTAAATCAATGCAGGAACTCAAACTGTTAGTCACATCATATCCACAGTCAAAGCAGAGAGAGTTGAGTGCACTCATGTTACCTGCTTTCGTCCTGGCTAGCTTCTTTCATTAAGGAATGCTGCTGCCCATGATGGACTGAGTCAGTTAACAATTAAGACAATCTAACACAGATATGTCTTCAAACAACCCGATCTAAATTCCTCTAGACCTCTAGCCAACCTGGTAATTCTAAGCTGTGGAAAGTTGATATTTAACACTAACCAGCACTGTCCACCCCTTGCCAACTTGACAAACAATCGCATCCTTTATGCCATGACTTTTCATGCCTTGTCCCCCCAAATCTGATGTTAATATCATAATGTAAAATATAATGCAAAATGTTGTCAATCTTTGAAAGTTTCATGGTCTTTAGAAATTCCAATACTTTGCAAATCCAAATTCTCTGAACTATGGGAGCCAATAAAATAAAAAAATGAGTTAAATACTTCTTATTCCCAAAGTACAAAACTGGGCATAAAAGCAAACATATCAAAGAAAGTTACAAACAACAGCAATTTAAATCAAAATCTTATCATTCCAATGACTGGCTTCTAGAACTCTCTTGTTGTCTACTCTTCTAGGCTACAAAGGGTTGGGCCTTAAAAATGGACATACTACAGGTAAAAAGCAAAAAAACTCAAAATAATATGGATCAGAATTCTAGAAACATTGTGGCTGCACCTTTACCAATGGACTCTACATGTCTCAAGGCCTCGAACCCTATCCCACAGTACCCCTCAGACACTCTCCAGATTCCTTCAAACTTGCATTCTTCATGCCTTCAAAACTATTTCTAGGTTGTTTTTGGCTAACATTTAAAACTAATCAGCATGAGTAGTTACATTTATAAATTCTTTAGCATACTTTTGATATGAACTGAGATAGTTCATAGAATTTTTTTTCTTAAATATGCCTTGATGCAGATTGATTTTTTTAAGGAATACTTAATCCTCATTTATTAATGAGATTTGTCTTTGGTTTTTTCATTTTAATGTTTAGGTATTATATAAACTTGATTCGTTAAATGAAATAAAAAGTATTCTCTCTATTTCTCTTCCATAAAATAATTTGTATAAACTTAAAATTTACTGTTCCTTGAAGCTTTAATAGGCCTCATCTACAAAAATCTCAATGTGTTTTTATATCATTTTTAACTGTTCATTTTATTTCTTTAATGCCCTTATATACTTTCCTTCTTCTTCTTGAGTACTAGAAAGACTGTACAGTCCGGGAAATAGCTTGTTTCCCCATAGTCAAATTGATCCTTCTAGAATTCTTAATAGATATTTAATTTATACTGTGTGGTTTTTTTTATTTTGATCTTTTTATTGTAAAAACTCTATTACAAAAAACTTGTGAATAATAGGCATTGGTGGCTCACACCTTTAATCTCAGCACTTGGGAGGCAGAGGCAGGTGGACCTCTATGAGTTCAAAGCTAGCTTAGTCTACAGAGCTAATTCCAGGACAGTCAGGGCTACACAAAGAATCCCTGTCTTGAAAAACAAAAACAAAAAACTTGTGAATAAATAAGAAACAACACACATACCAAAGTGTGTTTTTGACTACTCTTTAATTTCTAAATATTTCTCATTTTAAAACTAGTATTTTATATCTACCTGTTTTACAGAGGAGTACCCAGACTTATAAGGTCATCTCTATTGCATCCTTTCTTCTCAAGGCTTGGAGAGCATCACGTAGGAAGGGGTGGAAAGACTGTAAGAGCCAGAAGTAGTGACTGACTACAGTAAAATGGTATTTTCCAATACGACAGGGCAGTTGCAAACATGAGTTTACAGCATCTATGAAAGCATGCACGAGACCTGCTAAAGGTCAAGCCAGACAAAATTTCAGCATGGATAGGGGAGGAGGTCACAAACTCCCACCCCTAGCTGAGGAATTATTGGCAACTGATGTCTGCTGGGGCAGGGAAAGTCAGTTTTCTCTGAGGTTGTATATGATCCAGTAGATGGCCCTACATCTATGCCTATGCTGGCAATACAAAACAGAATCAGTGTTTTGTTTTCTTCTGTTAAATCATGTGCAGTTGAGAAAGAAAAGTTCTGGTGGGGAGGGAAGAATTAGAGGGGAGGGAATCAGAGGTAGATTTGACCAAAACATATCATTTGTATGTGTGAAATTCTCTAACAGGTGTTTAATTAAATAATGAATAAATTAATAATATCTCTGCCTCTTTTAGTTCACCAATCACTAGAACTCCGTTATGCATGCTCTACATACTAACTGATAGGCCCTAGATGTCCATTTTAATTCAAGATGACAAACATTGTTAAGTGAAATTTCATGCCACTCATGATGATCATCTTTATATTTTAATTTATTTCTCATATCTTACTTTCTGTGATTTGTTTTCTGAAATTATTTTCCCTTCTTTTCACCTTTGATTTTTTTTTTAATGTAACTTCTCAGTATCCTCTAACAGTAAATGGTGCTGTGGCTGGAAGGATGCTCTTGTGCAATGGATGTAAAGCTTTTCATATGCACGACGAACAATTTCTAGAGACCTGCTGTGCCTATAGTTGACAACAATATGCTGTGCAGTTAAATGTTTGCTAAGAGAGTAGATCACATGCCAAGTATTCTTAGCGTGTGCGCGTGCACATACACATACACATACACACCACACACACACACACACACACACACACACACACACACACACAGGCACACACACATAAGTCTGTGATGAGAATCCCATTGACATATATTCAAAATCATCAAACTGAATACACTAAATATGTGCAGTTCTTATTTTATGAGGTATAGCAATTATACCCAACAAAGCTGAGGTTTTTTTCTAAGATGAAGATGTCATTTTATTTTTTTAAATAATAGGACTCTTAGAAATGCTTAATACAGTACATAGCCCTTCTTTCTATAGATTCTGATAGCCCAAGGGAGTATTTTTCTCTCTTGAAGATCATTCTTTTAGATGTGTGCATCACATACTATGTGGAAATGTTCTTATTTGTAATCATGTTTCCTTTTTCAGCACCAAGTATACCCAGAACTTGTACAATGACTCCTATGGGCCAGAATATAATGTATTATCTCCATTAGCCCTACATCAAGAGAGTGAGCTTACCCAGGTTCAAGCAGCTGTTAGGGCTAGAGCTGGGATTTGAAGCCACATCTGTCTACTTCTAATGCCAATATACTTCTAGGTATTCACCCTTTTCTGTTTCTGAGAAGCAAATGTGTACAGTGGCTCCTGATACGAACTTCTCTCAATGTGCATTACATTACTGAAAGCAATGCACAGGCAGAGAGTGGAAAATAACAACCACTGAATTAGTAATTAGTAAAGTGTTATTATTTAAACTTTATATGGAGCCCCAAGTTTGGGTAGGACATTTGAAAATGTATAAATGTTATATTTTCATATTTTTCTAGATTTAAACAGCATTAGGGAAGAGAGACTAAGACTATTGGAAACCAACAACAAGCTAGAAATGAACAGTTACACGGAAGATTCTAGAAGCTGAGCAGCTGTTCTCACTAACCAGGGTGTTGTTGTCCATGTACTTCACCAGTATCTTCACACTTGTAACTTCCCAAATGGATTTGACCCCTTCTAAGATCAGTTGTTTGGGGTGCAACATGTTGACCCCCATATGGTCCATTGTATTTTATGTCTTTTTCCCTTGGTTGTGAAATTTAAATTAGCCTTCATTGCCTGAACACAGGAGGCAGTAAGGTATAAAATGTCTTCAAAACTGGTTTATTGTTTTACTTAAATTAAGTACAGCATCCACTCCCAATCATCACTTTCATTGCTCCCTATCAAATTTATCGATTTGCTCTATCCTACAGAAGACTCTCACTTAAGCTGTGCAAGGTCTGTATTCTCACTACCAAAGTTTGGGGACATCAGCACCAACTCTGTCCTGGATGCTTGCAATTTTGCTGAGTGTGTGCTTCTGATATCACTACCACAACCAGTCAACAACTTTTTAAAAAGATAAAAGACTAAGCTCTCCCTGCTACCCCTTGTCATTAAATGCTGGAAGGTGGCTTGGTGCACTCACAAAACATGTTTTAAAAAAAAATCAGGGAATACAAAATGCAGGTGTTCCTCTGCTCAGGAAAAAAAAAACACAGAAGAGAAAATTACACACACAAGAGAAGACAGCAAAATCATGAAGAAGAAAACTCAAGTCACTTGGATGGCTTTCCCACTTTCCTGAGAGAAATCATTTCCAAAACTACAACAGACATTACAGAACTGATGTAAAAATGAGGAGTCCTGAACCCAAAGGTTCCTTCTTTCAGTTTATCAACACCAGTGGAAGTGATCAAGCTTGAGCTGAATGCTGAATTTCCCAGTTCTTATGATCATAAAGAAAAGAATTTAAAAGTCTGGCAGAGGGCCAATATCCAAATTCAATGACAGCAATAGCTTTCATGCTATTCTGTTCTGCTCATTACTAAACATTTTTTGTGTACTAAACACTTGTATCAGGTTGTGTGTATTAAATAAAACAAATTAGGTGAAATATTTATCTTGAAATTTATGATGACCAAATACACACAGGTTAACTAAGGGTCCAGGAGCATGGTATTTTCAGTGCTATTTGGCAGTAAAAATTATTGACAAAAAAACACAGAACAAGGCTTTACAGATCAACATTATTATATCCATAGTCTCTTTCTAAGTTTTTGCTCTTTTAAGGCATCCATGTTATTATGAAATATAACCTAAAATAAACTCTTCTCTCACTCAGAAATTCTCTCCACAAAGTCAGGCAAAGAAAATAGTTTGGTATTTCATAAGCTCAAACAAAAATGCAGTTTCATCACAGGCTACCCTTCAAGAGACCCCAAAAACAGAAATAAATCTCAACCTTTCATACAGTTGAGTAGAACCAATCCATTTAACACTAGTTCTCAAGATAATGCCTAGTCCTCATGTAGAAGGCCTTGCAACATCTTTTCTCACATCCAGTTCATCCCCAATTCATGCAGTAGGGAGGTGGCCCCCTGCACTAGCTACTGGCTTTATGCTAAGGAAATATAAACTGCTGATGGGTTTATAATAGGTAGTTTGGGAACCTGAAGTAAAGCACATGCTCAAGTTAGGCTCCTATTTTTTTCCACAGAAACTGGGATGTAAGAGTGCTATTTTCCTTAATTACATTTCAAAGAGATGAGTCCAGAGTCCTTGAGAGAGATATTCCTGGATTGCAAAGCTGACAAGAGGCTTAAGTTTTTAAAAATTTACATATATTTCAAAGAAATGGGAAAAGAACTTACCATTACAAATTTTCTGAAGTAATTACTCTAAGGAAAGACTGGTGGGACATGAGTCTCTTCCCCTCATTTCAGGAGAGAGAATTTTAAATTAGCATTTGTTCTCATAAAGGTATGAACCCAGTACTGGTGCCTGAACAACCTAAGGGGAGTCCAGATAAGCTCTCAATGGAGCAGAATATCAAGTTGTCATCAAACCAAGGTTCTTAGTTCCCATCTGCAGTACTGGAGATCTCGGTCCCTCTCACACCAAAGCACAGTATGTCAATCCAAAATTCAGTTTCTATCTGGAAAAGTTGTACAGATGCAACTCTTACACACTAGGATGCTTTGGCCAATTTGTTATGAGTGACAGCCTTTCATACGATAGCATCGGCTTCTACAGAAGAATCCAAAGCTGCATCTGAATCAGAGAAGTTTGT